>JAMWET010006804.1:0-47500 GCA_024036415.1 Prochilodus magdalenae
CACACACACACACACCTCGCAAAACCATGAACCAAGGCCCAAAGGCAGTGGGTGTTATTGAGGTTCTGGTCTGGCAGGTTCCAGATGTTATCCGTATAAAGAAGATTCGGCTCACGTTAAGCACAAAACTGTCTTGGCTGTGTTCAACAGCTGTTTGAAGCCGTCACTCGCTGAGCAGCGCAAGTGCTGGCAACCTCTTCCTGTAAAAGACTGTCTGCACGTTCTACCACAGACACCCACTATGTCAAACAATTCAAAGGCGGAGAAGCGTCCACACTGAGTCACTTCTATTTATCTCTCTGTTTCTGTAATGATTTGCTAGTAAGGCCATCTAAAATCATAATTGGCCCGATATTTGTATAGCTGTATGTGTTAAGTATCCTTTTTTGTATTTTACTATGGCCCCTATAAAAATTTACACAGCAGCCATTATTGTGACCTGTTAGATCGGATGGAGTGGATTAAAAAAATATTATTTATTTATAATAGTATTATTTTTTTTATTATTTTTTTTCATAATTGTTGCATCAGAAACTATTATATATATATATATATATATATATATAGATATTATATATATACACCACACACACACCGTCCATCTGGATGACCCTTCCCTGAACTCTGGGGCTTCATCCTGGCTTAGTGTCCAGCAGTGATAAACACAAAAGTTGCCTGGCTGCTGGGGGGGGGGGGGGGGGGTGACAGGTTCGGAGAAATAAAGGATGAGTGGATTTACTGATCGCTGCCTTTCAGGAAGGCTCAGCCGAGTCGGTGGACAAGCTGTCGAGCAAGCCCTTCAACAAACAAATAAATAGTGACGTGCGGGGAAGTAGCACGCGCGCTGAAATGAACAGGGTAGCGTAGAGACGGAGCGAGTGTTTCGGCACCGAGCTCAGATATGACAGGGAGTTGAGAGTCTGTTCTGCTAATTTCGGTGGTGCTAACTTATCGGAGAAAGTGGGCCATCCACTGCAGGCAGGTAGGAGTCATTAATAACACCAAAAAAAAAAAAAAACGCCTGAAGAGCTAGGTGTGTTTAATGAGAAACCAACAGGATGTGAGTAAGGTGTGTGCGTGATGCATGCGTGAGACGCTCGGTGGGATCCACACATAATGGGATTAATAGAGATGTGTATGTATGGCATGATTATGGTAATGATGGGCCTCTGCTTTGTTCTAAAGCCCCACGACCTCGCTTCATTCACAACTCTGTGCCGTTACTCTGTGCGTTACTCTGCACGTTTACTTCGTGTGCGTTACTCTGCGCGTTACTCTGCGCTCCTGGCTCTTCTACTGTCTCAGTGTCTCCTGTGTCTGGTACCCTCGGTGCTTGTGCGTTACCTCTGTGCAGATTCTCTGTGCGTTTAATCTGTGCGTTACTCTGTTGCGTGTGTGCTCCTGTCTCTCTATCTGTCTCTGTGTGTCCTGTGTCTGGGCCCCCTCTGTGTCTGTGCGTTTACTCTGTGCGTTACTCTGCCCGTGTGTGCTCCTGTCTTCTCATCCTGTCTCTGTGTGTCCTGTGTCTGGGCCCCCTCGGTGTCTGTGCGTTACTCTGTGCGTTACTCTGTGCGTTACTCGGTGCGTTACTCTGCCGGTGTGGCTCCCTGTCTTCTCTCATCTGTCTCTGTGTGTCCTGTGTTCTGGGCCCTCGGTGTCTAGTTCGTTACTCTGTGCGTCTACTCTGCCCGTGTGTGCTCCTGTTTCTCTATCTGTTCTCTGTGATGTCCTGTGTCTGAGGCCCCTCGGTGTCTGTGTGTTACTCTGTGCGTTACTCTTGCGGTGTTTGTGCTCTCCTGTCTCTCTATCTGTCTCTGTGTGTCCTGTGTCTGGCGCCCCTCGGTGTCTGGTGTTACTCTGTGCGCTTACTCTGCGCGCTACTCGGTGCTCTGTCTCTCTAGCTGTCTCTGTGTGTCCTGTATCTGGGCCCTCGGTGTCTGTGCACTACTCTGTGCCTGTGTGTGACTACTGTATTCCTCTATCCTCTCTGTGCCCCTCTGTGTGTTACTCGTGTGGCTCCTGTCTCTCATCTGTTCTCTGTGTGTCCTGTGTCTGGGCCCCTCGGTGTCTGTTGGTTTACTCTGTGTTTCTCTCTTTGTGCGGGTGGGGGGGGGGATCCTGTCTTGTGGCATGTCTCTCTGTCTGTCTGTCTGGTCTGTCTGTCTCTGTGTGTCCTGTGTCTGGGCCCCTCGGTGTTCTGTGCGTTACTCTGTGCGTTACTATGTGCGTTACTCCTGTGGCGTTACTCTGTGCGGTACTCTGTGCGTTACTCTGCCGGTGTGTGCTCCTGTCTCTCTATCTGTCTCTGTGTGTCCTGTTGGCTGGGCCCCTCGGTGTCTGTTGTGTTACTCTGTGCGTTACTCTGCGCGCTACTCTGTGGCTCCTGTCTCTCTATCTGTCTCTGTGTGTCCTGTTATCTTTTGGGGGGCCCCTCGGTGTCTGTGCACTACTCTGTGCTTGTGTGTCTCATGTATCTCTATCTTCTCTGTGCCCCTCTGTGTGTTACTCTGTGCTCATGTCTCTCTATCTGTCTCTGTGTGTCCTGTGTCTTGGCCCATCGGTGTCTGTGTGTTACTCTGTGTGCCTCTCTTTGTGATCCTGTATCTGTGGCAATGGAGCTCTCTGCTCTGTCTGTCTGTCTGTCTGTCTCTCGTGCGTGTGTCTGTGTGGGTCTCTGTGTGTCTCTTCGCGTGTTCACTGTCTATGTTTATGAAACACATGACCGGAGCGCAGTGGACTTGTTTAAAGCTATTGACCTGTTTTTCATATGGGTACATAACCAAAGCCAAAGGGCCCGGATCACAGAAAGAATCCCAGTCCAGTTCTCACGATACTAAAAGCGATTGATTTTAAACATGGTTTAAAAAAAAGCCTTTCCATTTAGCTGTAAAAACAAGCAAAGCCTTTACATATGCCCGCCTATACACCCTAGAGCATTTTGCCCCCCACCCATTCACACCAAACAAGAAGTTTCGACTGGGTGGTGTGGTGGTGTAGTGGGTAGCGCTGTCCCCTCACAGCCTTAAAAAAAACAAAGAATGATTTGGGTGCACTTTGTATTGAATGACTTGGGTGGACTGTCCAGGGTGTTCCTGCCTTCTGGTGGGGCCTGGACTCAGCTACTTTTACTCAGCAGCTCTTTGTTGGATTGTGTGAGTCTTCTTTTCTCATGAAGAGCTTTCTCGAAACAGCTACACATCCCTTTCAGGCCTCCATAGCGTTGATGGGGTCTTCTCACAGGTGAAGAAGCGTGGACAGGACACCTGGCGGACTGTTCTCAGATCTGAAGCAGGAGTGGAACTTGATGTTCTCCTGACTCTCTGAGGATGAAAGCGCTGTTTATCTGGATGGGACCGTTTTGGGTGGGTCTTCCAGGGGAGGCCCGTATCTGTGATTATTTTATCTTTCTCAGGAAATATAATGAATCGCTGTCGATGGACTGAGAACTGCGGAAACTGAAATGAATGATGGGGGCGGTCTCTCTGTTATTTTGTAACCACTCCCTTCCAAAACACAATGTGGATGGTCTCATAGACCACGTGTCCAGGTGTTGCTATTATGAGTCCCTGCTAAAAAGTTGTTTGAGGATTGCTTTGCCCTGGGACATGTAATTAACACTGCCCTCTCCATTATTTCCTCGTCTATTCATCCTTCTCTTCTGCCGCTGCGAGAGCGGAGTGTGATGAAACAGAGTGATTAACAGCTGTTAACGCACTCTCAGCCGTAAAATCCAGCTGTTGGACTTACACATGCTAACACAGTCACACACATGTTCACACTTCTCTGTCTGGTGTAATCAGCTGTCCTTTATCCACTCACTCGTTTCTCCTATCTGCCTCAAGCGTATTAAACACTGGCATGGGTTGGTACACCATGGTACAATGGCGTGGTAAGGGGAGGGTTTGCGTTGGGCTGTGGGTTCATGACGTGTGTAATGGAGGGAGGTGTAAAGGACAGGCCGCTGGAATGATACACGGCAGGAAGAAGCAGCTAAGTTGCGCTTGTACTGAAATGACTAATCGCTTCGATTTCACCTGTTCGGATCTGGTAATCACCTTCAACCTGAATGACGTTAAAAACCCTCAGTGTGTGAAGCGCCACCATGGTGTCCTCTGGGGATGTCCATGTGGGATGGCTCCTCTGGCAGTGGCGTAAATGCTAACCTTGGACTGTCATAGCAGTGCTGATGCTTTACTGGCTACATGACGTTTGGATTCACCTTGACAATGCTCTTTTCTAGTTTGGTAGGTCTTTTCCACACTCACCGAGATCTTTACTCATCTCCTCCTCTGCTGTCTTGAACTGGCGAGTAAACAGTCCACTTGGTCCACCAAAAACTCATTGGCAAGATTTTATTGGTTTGAAAATGTAATTGACTGCAACTGGATTGGCAGCCTGTCCAGGGTGTTGAGGTGTCCAGGGTCCAGCGTTCTGTACCACAGGACACGAGGTGACAGGATGCGGGAGTTGAGTTGATGTGACAGAACATGACACGAGAGTTGCGTTGACGAGACACTCGAGTTGGACATGGACCCATTGTTGGAAGTGACGTGAGTAGAATTGAACGCCGACGTGAGTTGAGTTGACGCAAAGGTGATGCGACGTGAGTTGAGTTGACGCGACGTGACTTGAGGCAAAGTTGAATGCGACGTAATTTTTTGAGGTGACGCGATGTGATGCGACGTGGAGTTGTGTTGACGCAAGTTGACACAGTGAGTTGAATTGAGGTGAACTGACACCACGACGTGAGTTGAGCTGATGCAAGTTGACGGCGGATCGTGAGCTGACTTAACGTGACTTGAGTTGAGGCAAGTTGATGCGACGTGAGTTGAGCTGACACAAGGTGATGCGACGTGAGTTGAGTTGACGCAAGTTGACGCGGCGCGAGTTGAATCGAGCTGACTTAACGAGACGTGAGTTGAGCTGACAAGGTGATGCGACATGAGTTCAGTTGACGTGAGTTGAGTTGACGCAAGTTGACGTGACTTGAGTTGAGGTGAATTTACGCAACGTGAGGTGAATTGACGCGACGTGGGCTGACTTAACGCGTTGTGAGTCGAGCTGACACAAGTTGACGCGAAGTGAGTTGAATTGAGGTGAATTGACGCGACGTGAGCTGACTTAACACAACGTGAGTTGAGTTGAGGCGACACGAGTTGACACACTCGGTGATACAAACACAAGGGCATTTAGCATCTCCAATCAGCCCGACTTGTGGAAGGAAAACATCGCCTATGACTACAATGGTGTCGCATTCAGTGATAATTCCTGGTTTTGTCAACCCACCAACCAGTATGCGGTGGCACCGTGGTCACCCCCAACATGAATGGGTTTTTTGTCATGCATCCAAAAGGCCTGGTGTCACCTCCACCCCTACCGCACCATCTGCAGGAACTGTGTGAGGATATTCAAGCTGCATGGGATGGATTATCACAGGACACCATTAGGAACCTCTACAGCTCCATACCGAGACGTCTAGCATGTTGGGTTAGCAAACACTGCGGGCTGACGCCATACTGAGAGACAGACTTCTGTATGTGTAGCTCAATAAATATTGATCATATCAGTCTAAACTTATCATCAGTTATTGATCCTGGTCACCTTTACCTTCCTTCCCAGCAGCACCGCACTCCCACACCTCCTTCTGGGTGCAGCTGTTCTTCAGATGATGAGTGTATAAGGAAGTAAGGCATATAAAGCAACAGGTGTGTCTCTGCGAGTGAGAGGACACGGACTCTGATGCCCTCTCATTGCCCCCTCTCTGGGGAAAAGCCGCCATCTACCTTGAATGAAATAGAATGAAGCAGTCAGGGGAGAGGGACGTGCTGCGGTGTATTTTGGGAGGGACGTGTTGACAGCTGCCTTGTCTAATGGGGTCAGAAATGTGCAGCAGCGTTCGCTACCGCCAGACTCATTACAGCCCGGTCCTCCTATGCAGCGAGCTCGGCAAAACAAAAATGGCCATGTCGCACATGCGGCTTTGTGCCGGGCATTCAGGAGCGGCTGTCACAGAACCATTTCCCCCAAAAGGCTTTTCAGAGTGTGTAAATATTTCCAGCGGTTTTGTTGTCCTCTGTGTGTGTGTGTGTGTGTGTGTGTGTGTGTGTGTGTGTGTGTGTGTGTGTGTGTGTGTGTGTGTGTTGAGGTTGGGAAAGAGACATGAGCAGAAGAGAGCTATACCCCATACGTCTACAGTGTCCACTGGACAAAGAACATATTCTATTGAACCTAAAAAAACTTATTTCAGGAAATTCCGTATGGATAGCTCAGGGACAGCTTGGGAATTGCCACGCCTGTATAGGGCTGTGAGGTGTTATCGTATGAGTGAGCCTGAAACACTGGTCAGCATGCTCAAGGCAAGGCGACCTGAATGAGTGGGGAGTTCGAACGAGGCATGTAGGTAGGTGCTGGATGGATGGGCTGCTCCATGTCTGAAGTTTGTGGGCGTTTGACATTCTTCAGTCCACAGTGTCACATGTACTGGGAATACGTCAGTGGACAGCGCAGTGGACAGCACAGCGGCCGGCCAGGGGTGCTTAATGATCGTGACCGGGGGTAACTAGAATTGTCAGTGCGAATAGACAAGCGACTAGAAGTCACATCCGCATTCAGTGCAGGAGGTCCTGCATGCATTTCCCGCCTGTCCCTGCAGTGGTGTTTAGCTTCCATGGGATATGGGAGCAGAAGACCCACCTCTGTTAGAGTGCCTCTGTTAACACCACCACACCGGACACGCTGCCTCATCTGCGTAGCGAGAGGACTGGAAGCATGTGGTGGTGGTCCAGTGAGTCATGGTGCTGGGGTGTTTCGTGTTATATGGGGCTTTTTGTGCCACAGACCCAAAAAAAACCCCAAGGGGGGGGGGGGGTGGTGTTATGGCATGGGTTGGGTCCACTGGTCCACCTAAACACATCACTGGTGACCACTGCCCACTACGGTTTAATGCTTGGTGACCCTGTGCAGCCTTCATGGACTGATTTCATGCACCCCACAATGATGGGACACCAGCACAGTGCACTGGATCATGCACTGTGTCAACGTACCCAGGTCGTCGTGGAAGATCGGACATCCCTCTGAGTCGGTACAGACGGGCCGTTTTTGGCAGACACAGTGTCGGTTGCCAGCCAGAGGCCATTCTAATCTTGTTTTAGGCAGTTTCATTCACTCATCCTTACAGAACGCTGTGGCACCTGTCCAGGGGCGATTAGTTCCAGCACCTTGATGCTAGCATGATGTTGTGGCGTCTTGGGAAAGAAGGAGATGCAGGAAATGGCACACTGCTAGCTCAACACGGCAAAGTGAAGACCCCCCTCTCAGGGCTACTGAATGGCCAGAACAGAAGGCAGGTCACAATTTGCCATACATCTCTCCACAATGGAAGGCACTAGCACTGCACCATCTATAGATGGATGGATGGATGGATGGATGGATGGATGCATAGATGGATGGATGCATAGATGGATGGATGCATAGATGGATGCATGGATGGATAGATGGATGCATAGATGGATAGATACAGTGGGGTGTGAAAGTTTGGGCAGCGTTGTTAATTTTCCTGATTTACCTTTATAAAGCATTGATTGTTTGGATAAAAAATTGCGTTAAATATATCATATAGGGTGTTATTTGACACAGTGATATTTGAGAAGTGAAATGAAGTTTATATGATTTACAGAAAGTGTGCAATAATTGGTTAAACAAAAGTAGGCAGGTGCATAAATTTGGGCACTGTTGTCATTTTATTGATTTCAAAACCTTTAGAACTAATTACTGGATCTCAAATTTGGTTTGGTAAGTTTAGTGACCCTTGACCTCCATACACAGGTGACTCCAATTATGAGAAAGGGTATTTAAGGGGGGCAGTTGTAAGTTTTTCTCCTCTTTGCATCTTCTCTGAAGAGTCGCAGTATGGGAGTCTCAAAACAACTTTCAAATGACCTGAAAACAAAGATTGTTCACCGTCATGGTTTAGGGGAAGGATACAGAAAGCTATCTCAGAGATTTCAGCTTTCAGTCTCCTCTGTGAGAAACATTGTGAGAAAATGGAAGACCACAGGCACAGTTCAAGTCAAGGCTCGAAGTGGCAGACCAAGACAAATCTGGAATAAACAGAAGCGAAGGATGTTGAGAACAGTCAGAGTCAACCCACAGACCAGCACCAAAGACCTACAACATGATCTTGCTGCTGATGGAGTCACTGTGCATCGTTCAACTATTCGGCACACTTTACACAAGGAGATGCTGTATGGGAGAGTGATGCAGAGGAAGCCTTTTCTCCGCCCACATCACAAACAGAGCCGCTTGAGTTATGCTAAACACATTTGGACAAGCCAGCTTCATTTTGAAATAAGGTGCTGTGTTATTTGAGCATAACACGGGCCGTTATGCATGGAGGAAAAAGAACACAGCACTCCAAGAAAAACACCTGCTACCTACAGTAAAATTATGTGGTGGTTCCATCATGCTGTGGGGCGGTGTGGCCAGTACAGGGACTATGAATCTTGTTAAAGTTTTGACGCATGGATTCCAATCAATATCAGCAGATTCTGGAGACCAATGTCCAGGAATCAGTGACAAAGCTGAAGCTGCGCCGGGGCCGTTATGCTGGATCTTCCAACAAGACAACGACCCTAAACACTGCTCAAAATCTACTAATGCATTCATGCAGAGGAACAAGTACAACGTTCTGGAATGGCCATCTCAGTCCCCAGACCTGAATATTATTGAAAATCTGTGGTGTCACTTAAAGAGAGCTGTCCATGCTCGGAAACCATCAAACCTGAATGGACTAGAGATGTTTTGTAAAGAAGAATGGTCTAAAATACCTTCAGCTACAATCCAGACTCTCATTAGAAGCTATAGGAAGCGTTTAGAGGCTGGTATTTCTGCGAAAGGAGGATCTACTAAAGGTTTTTTTTTTTTGGTGCCCAAATTTATGCACCTGCCTACTTTTCTTTAGACAATTATTGCACACTTTCTGTAAATCATATAACCTTCATTTCACTTCTCAAATATCACTGTGTTTGTCCCCTATATGATATATTTAACGGAATTCTTTTATCCAAAGAATCAATCAATGCTTTATAAAGGTAAATCAGGAAAATTAACAACGCTGCCCAAACTTTCACACCCCACTGTAGATGGATGGATGCATAGATGGATAGATGCATAGATGGATGGATGGATGGATGGATATAAATATATAGATATAATTGTTTTATTTATTTATTTTTAAAATGAAGTTTTTGAACTCTGCTTATGCTTTTGAACACTAAGCCAAATATGAATCTCACTATCAGCATATTAAATATCATAATACTGAAGTATCTGAACAGCTGCTTCCTCTCCGTGCAGACTGTGCTGCCTGCAGGATCAATAGGAGTCTATATCTGTCCCAGAGAGACGATCCTGGACCAGCGGTGATGAAAGTGGCAGATATCAGCCCTTTGAGTTTATATATCTCGGCGCTAAGTCAATCTTCTGCAAACGATATTCACAACAATGACTTCACGTTTCTTTCCCCGCCGTTAAAATGAATGACCGTGACATCCCGGGTTTGGGGCGTGGTCAGTCGGGCCTTCTTTGCCGTTCTCATTCTCTCCCCATCCGTTCTCTCCCTGACTTTTTCCCTCCTCCACACATTCTGAGCCCGTGTGAACCGGGCTTGACTCTGATGTAGAGCAGCTTCCTGCTGACTTTATATTAACTCTCCTTCTGTTTTCAAGGTCACCACATATTGATATTAATATTGAGGGTTATTGAGTCATATTCCGCCGTATCGTTTTATTTAGAGCATGTTTGAAATGAAAGTGCTCCCGTGTCACGGATATAATTTAGCATGCGTGCCATCCTGGCATATACGGGCCTCGGCCTCTGCTAGTCCTTGAACGGCAATGCGGCCTGACTGCTAATCGGCAGGAGCCGTCCTTGACTTGAGGATACCTCAGCTAGGTGTGGGAGAGTGGGCTGCTGATACGAAGTGTCTGTGTTAATGAAAGGTGGGACCTTTCTACGGAATCCCGACACCAGTTTGATCAGGCTGGTGTTTTTATTAGGTGCTTAAAGTGCTCCAGTCTGACTGATGTGGGTAGGTGGAGGTACTGGCTGCGCTCACCATGTTGGTGCACTTTGTAGTTCTACAGATACAGGCGTTTCCTCTGTGAGCTTTATTAGCCCTGCTTCATCCTGTTCCTCAGCGGCTCCCCACAGGACCACCACACAGCAAGTACTATGCGGGTGGTGGATCATTCTCAGCCCTGCAGCGACACTGGTGTGTGTGTGTGTGTGTGCGCGCGTGTGTGTGTGCGCATGGGTGTGTGTGTGCGCATGGGGTGAGAGTGTGTGTACTCTAAAAGTTTTATAGGTGCATGGAGTGTGTTGGTTTGTATGTGCGTGTGTTGGTGTGTGTGTGCTTGTGTGCATGTGTTGGTGTGTATGTGCTGGTGTATGTGTTGGTGTGTATGTGTTGGTGTGTATGTGCGTGTGTTGGTGTGTATGTGTTGGTGTGTATGTGTTGGTGTGTATGTGCGTGTGTTGGTGTGTATGTGTTGGTGCGTGTGTTGGTGTGTAGGTGCGTGTGTTGGTGTGTATGTGTTGGTGCATGTATTGGTGTGTATGTGTTGGTGCGTATGTGCGTGTGCTGGTGTGTATGTGTTGGTGCGTATGTGCATGTGTTGGTGCGTATGTGTTGGTGCGTATGTGTTGGTGTGTATGTGCGTGTGCTGGTGTGTATGTGCGTGTGTTGGTGTGTATGTGTTGGTGCGTATGTGCGTGTGCTGGTGTGTATGTGTTGGTGTGTATGTGCGTATGTGTTGGTGCGTATGTGTTGGTGTGTATGTGCGTGTGCTGGTGTGTATGTGCGTGTGTTGGTGTGTATGTGCGTGTATTGGTGTGCGTGTGTTGGTGTGTATGTGCGTGTATGTGCATATGTTGGTGTGTATATGTTGGTGTGTATGTGTTGGTGTGTATGTGCGGGTGTTGGTGTGTATGTGTTGGTGTGTATGTGCGGGTGTTGGTGTGTATGTGTTGGTGTGTATGTGCGGGTGTTGGTGTGTATGTGTTGGTGTGTATGTGCGGGTGTTGGTGTGTATGTGTTGGTGTGTATGTGCGGGTGTTGGTGTGTATGTGCGGGTGTGTATGTGTTGGTGTGTAGGTGCGTATGTGTTGGTGTGTAGGTGCGTGTGTTGGTGTGTATGTGCGGGTGTGTATGTGTTGGTGTGTATGTGCGTGTGTGGGTGCGTGTGTTGATGTGTGTGCGTTGGTGTTTTTGTGTGTGTGTTGGTGTGTATGTGTTGGTGTGTGTGTACTCAACATTTTAGGCCTCTCTGGGGAGAAAACCCTCTGTACGATTTCTCAGGATGCCCCCTCACGTTGAGAATGATAACCTTTTGACCCCTGCTATGCTACATTTAGTCACCAGGTGAACATATCCATATTACAAACTAAATTCCATCCCTCGGTATGGAGCTGTAGAGGTTCCTAATGGTGTCCTGTGATAATCCATCCCATGCAGCTTGAACATCCTCACACAGTTCCTGCAGATGGTGCGGTAGGGGTGGAGGTGGAGTGACACCAGGCCTTCTGGACGTGTGACAACAAATGGTCCATCTCGGTGCTGACCACGGTGCCTCCACACACGGATTCGTTGGGTGTCTCCACCAAGACTAAAGCGGGACTCGTCACTGAAGATGACCCGCTGCCATTCTGAGTCACTCCATGACAGTCTGGTACGACACCACTGCAGTCTTTGGTGACGGTGACGTGGTGTTAAGGACAGTTGCCTCAATGGTCTGTGTGCATGTGGTCCTGTGTGGTGCAGCCGCCTGCTAATGGTGCTGGCACTAATAGAATGACCCATGATCGTGGCTGTTGGGTCAGTCAGGTACAGACCGGTCCCTGCTGCTGTTGGGTCAGTCAGGTACAGACCCGTCCCTGCTGCACGAGGATGAGTGACGGGATTCATAGATTGAGA
This sequence comes from Prochilodus magdalenae, assembly GCA_024036415.1. Lineage (NCBI taxonomy): Eukaryota > Metazoa > Chordata > Actinopteri > Characiformes > Prochilodontidae > Prochilodus > Prochilodus magdalenae. Next base: position 11,972 of record JAMWET010006804.1, read on the forward strand.
GGAGGTGGTGTGGTGCAGTGAGTATCTCGTTTCATGTGTGGAAAGCAGATGTTAATGGTGCAGTTCTTTGATGCAGGAGTGTCTGAACATCATGTATCCCTTCTCCTACTCGTACACCTGACCGCCTGTCCTGACCGGCGCAGCCCCTCACCTTGTTTTCACAGCATGCTTGGTGTTGGATGGAGAATTGCTTGCCACTCAGAACTCCTCCCAGGCCAGAGGAAACTTCCCGTGGACTTTTCCCCTCTTGATGTCTTCCCTACTGCGTGTTTTATAGAGAGGGCCACAAATAGAATAACTCTCGCTCATATAGTCATAAAAAATTGACTGTGGTCAGAGAAAAAAGGGGGCTGCAGAGAGGCCGAGGGGAAAGTGCTTACTTCTAAGAAAGATGGAGCTGTCTCTCTCGTTCCCTCTCCTGCTCCTTTTCTCTCACGCTCTCTCATCTCGCTCTTTCTCTGTCTCTCTCTCTTACTCGCTCTCTCTCTTGCGCTGTCTCTCTCTCTCGTCCTCTAGCAGCTCTTTGCTGACAGTGGCATGTGTAGAGTCAGACCGCTTGATTGCGGCATGATAGAGCCCTCATTCCTGTGTCTGTGTGTGTGTCTGTGTCTGTGTGTGTGTGTGTCTGTCTGTGTCTGTCTGTGTGTGTCTGTGTGTGTCTGTGTGTGTCTGTGTGTGTGTCTGTGTGTGTCTGTGTGTGTGTCTGTGTGTGTGTGTGTGTGTGTCTGTGTCTGTCTGTGTGTGTCTGTGTCTGTCTGTGTGTGTGTGTGTGTGTGTGTCTGTGTGTGTGTGTGTGTCTGTGTGTGTGTGTGTGTGTGTCTGTCTGTGTGTGTGTGTGTGTGTCTGTGTCTGTGTGTGTGTGTGTGTGTGTCTGTCTGTGTGTGTGTGTGTGTGTCTGTGTGTGTGTGTGTGTGTCTGTCTGTGTGTGTGTGTGTGTGTGTCTGTGTGTGTGTGTGTGTGTGTGTGTGTCTGTCTGTGTGTGTGTGTCTGTGTGTCTGTGTGTGTGTGTGTGTCTGTGTGTGTTGCGTGTGCGTGTGTTGGGAAAATTGATGTTTGTGAAACTGGTGTAGTTGATGAAGTTGGTGTAACTGCTGGAGTTGGTGTAGTTAATGAAGTTGGTGTAACTGCTGGAGTTGCTGGTGTTGGTGTGTCTGCTGTAGGTGCTGGTGTTGAAGTTGGTGTGACTGGTGTAGTTGCTGGTGCTGGTGTGTCTGCTGTAGGTGCCGGTGTTGAGGAAGTTGGTGTGATTGGTGTAGGTGCTGGTGTTGGTGTGACTGGTGTAGTTGCTGGTGTTGGTGTGACGGGTGAAGTTGGTGTGACTGGTGTAGTTGCTGGTGTTGGTGTGTCTGCTGTAGGTGCTGGTGTTGAAGTTGGTGTGACTGGTATAGTTGCTGGTGCTGGTGTGTCTGCTGTAGGTGCCGGTGTTGAAGTTGGTGTGACTGGTATAGTTGCTGGTGCTGGTGTGTCTGCTGTAGGTGCTGGTGTTGAGGAAGTTGGTGTGATTGGTGTAGGTGCTGGTGTTGGTGTGACTGGTGTAGTTGCTGGTGTTGGTGTGACGGGTGAAGTTGGTGTGACTGGTGTAGTTGCTGGTGTTGGTGTGTCTGCTGTAGGTGCTGGTGTTGAGGAAGTTGGTGTGACTGGTATAGTTGCTGGTGTGTCTGCTGTAGGTGCTGGTGTTGGTGTGACTGGTGTAGGTCCTGGTGTTGGTGTGACTGCTGTAGGTGCTGGTGTTGGTGTGACTGGTGTAGGTCCTGGTGTTGGTGTGACTGCTGTAGGTGCTGGTGTGTCTGCTGTAGGTGCTGGTGTTGAGGAAGTTGGTGTGACTGGTATAGTTGCTGGTGCTGGTGTGTCTGCTGTAGGTGCTGGTGTTGGTGTGACTGGTGTAGGTCCTGGTGTTGGTGTGACTGCTGTAGGTGCTGGTGTGTCTGCTGTAGGTGCTGGTGTTGAGGAAGTTGGTGTGACTGGTATAGTTGCTGGTGCTGGTGTGTCTGCTGTAGGTGCTGGTGTTGGTGTGACTGGTGTAGGTCCTGGTGCTGGTGTGTCTGCTGTAGGTGCTGGTGTTGGTGTGACTGGTGTAGGTCCTGGTGTTGGTGTGTCTGCTGTAGGTGCCGGTGTTGGTGTGACTGGTGTAGGTGCCGGTGTTGAGGAAGTTGTGGGTGTGGATTGGTGTAGGTGCTGGTGCTGGTGTGTCTGCTGTAGGTGCCGGTGTTGATGTGACTGCTGTAGGTGCCGGTGTTGAGGAAGTTGGTGTGATTGGTGTTGGTGCTGGTGTGTCTGCTGTAGGTGCTGGTGTTGGTGTGACTGGTGTAGGTCCTGGTGCTGGTGTGTCTGCTGTAGGTGCTGGTGTTGGTGTGACTGGTGTAGGTCCTGGTGTTGGTGTGTCTGCTGTAGGTGCCGGTGTTGGTGTGACTGGTGTAGGTGCCGGTGTTGAGGAAGTTGGTGTGATTGGTGTAGGTGCTGGTGCTGGTGTGTCTGCTGTAGGTGCCGGTGTTGATGTGACTGCTGTAGGTGCCGGTGTTGGTGAAGCTGATGAAGTCTGTAGGACTGCTGGGGTGCCTGAGCACAGTGCTCTGAGTGAGAGTGACAGGCCTGCGTGAGGGAGCGTCTCTGTGTGTGTTAATGCACGCTCAGCAAACGGAGGACTCGACGTGAGAGTGTGAAAGCTGCTGGAGGATGAGAGCCCGGGGGAGAGAGGGTGGAGCGAGATGGCGGTGTACTTTACCATGCCTAACTTACCCTCACTGTCCCGCTCCCTCGCTTTTCCTCCTTCCCCTCTCCCTCTATTCGTCCCTGTGTTTCTGTTCTGCTCCTCCTGTGCCTCTCTCTCTCTTTTTTCTCTCCGTCTTCCTCTTTATGCTTCTATTGTCTTTTTGTCTCTTGCTCTGTCCCTCCGTCTCTCTCTCGCTCTCTCTCTGTGTCTGTCTGTCTCTCTGCCTGTCTCTGTCTCTCTCTGCCTGTCTCTGTCTCTTTATCTATCTCTCTCTCTCTCTCTCTCTCTCTCTCTCTCTCTCCCTCTCTCCCTCTCTCCCTCTCTCCCTCCCTGTATTTCCTGAAACAGGAGGTGGGGAGGAGGTGATTCCAGCACATGGTAATCGATTCATAAATGGCATTAAACCAGCATTAATGTCCACTATGGGCAGCGAGGGTCACCGGAGACAGACCTGCCATTATTATGGCACCACTCTGCTCGACCTGAGTGCATTACAGCGGGAGCGCTGCAGAGGTGGGTAGTGGCTAGTACCGTCCGCTCACCTCCGTAGCTCGGGAACAGTGTTTATGGATTTGTACTTCTCGGAGTATTTTCAAATGACACGTTCAGGTGCTACACCGTGCAGCACCGGGCTTTCAGCACCCACCCTCACAGCGCAGCACCGTTTGGGTTTGGCGCTGCCCGTGTTTATAAGTAATGGAGCGTCTTTGAGGGTTTTACTAGCGTATGACTCAGCCCATCACAGCAATGTTTGTCTGAGCTAGTGAGCCATGTGAGGTGTCGGAGAGGGAGCCAAAGGAAAAGCAGACGGTGCAGCAGCTGCTCATCTCTCTCCAGCTGTAGTTCAGGCCTAATGGGAGGTTTTTAGGAGAAGTGTAAGCTCCTGACCAGGGGAGGACACTCTCACCGTGGTGATGTGTTTCCGGTGTAGGGAGGGGAGAAGAGGGAGAGAGGGAGAGAGGGAGAGAGAGAGAGAGAGAGAGGAGGAGAGAGAGAGAGAGATAGATAAAGAGACAGAGACAGGCAGAGAGAGACAGAGACAGGCAGAGAAGACAGACAGACACAGACGAGAGAGCGAGAGAGAGACGGAGGGACAGAGCAAGAGACAAAAAGACAATAGAAGCATAAAGAGGAAGACGGAGAGAAAAAAGAGAGAGAGAGGCACAGGAGGAGCAGAACAGAAACACAGGGACGAATAGAGGGAGAGGGGAAGGAGGAAAAAAGCGAGGGAAGCGGGGACAGTGAGGGTAAGTAGCATGGTAAAGTACACCGCCATCTCGCTCCACCCTCTCTCCCCCGGGCTCTCATCCTCCAGCAGCTTTCACACTCTCACGTCGAGTCCTCCGTTTGCTGAGCGTGCATTAACACACACAGAGACGCTCCCTCACGCAGGCCTGTCACTCTCACTCAGAGCACTGTGCTCAGGCACCCCAGCAGTCCTACAGACTTCATCAGCTTCACCAACACCGGCACCTACAGCAGTCACATCAACACCGGCACCTACAGCAGACACACCAGCACCAGCACCTACACCAATCACACCAACTTCCTCAACACCGGCACCTACACCAGTCACACCAACACCGGCACCTACAGCAGACACACCAACACCAGGACCTACACCAGTCACACCAACACCAGCACCTACAGCAGACACACCAGCACCAGGACCTACACCAGTCACACCAACACCAGCACCTACAGCAGACACACCAGCACCAACACCAATCACACCAACTTCCTCAACACCGGCACCTACAGCAGTCACATCAACACCGGCACCTACAGCAGACACACCAGCACCAGCACCTACACCAATCACACCAACTTCCTCAACACCGGCACCTACACCAGTCACACCAACACCGGCACCTACAGCAGACACACCAACACCAGGACCTACACCAGTCACACCAACACCAGCACCTACAGCAGACACACCAGCACCAGGACCTACACCAGTCACACCAACACCAGCACCTACAGCAGACACACCAGCACCAGCAACTATACCAGTCACACCAACTTCCTCAACACCAGCACCTACAGCAGACACACCAGCACCTACAGCAGTCACACCAACACCAGGACCTACACCAGTCACACCAACACCAGCACCTACAGCAGACACACCAGCAACTATACCAGTCACACCAAACTTCCTCAAACACCAGCACCTACAGCAGACACACCAGCACCTACAGCAGTCACACCAACAGCCCAGGACCTACACCAGCACACCAACACCAGCCCCAACAGCAGTCACACCAACACCAGGACCTACCCCCGTCACACCAACCCCAGCACCTACAGCAGACACACCAGCAACTAGACCAGTCACACCAACTTCCTCAACACCCGCACCTACAGCAGACACACCAACACCAGCAACTACACCAGTCACACCAACTTCACCCGTCACACCAACACACAGCAAACTACAACCAGTCACACCAACACCAGCACCTACACCAATCACACCAACTTCCTCAACACCAGCACCTACAGCAGACACACCAGCACCAGCAACTACACCAGTCACACCAACTTCAACACCGGCACCTACAGCAGACACACCAGCACCAGCAACTAGACCAGTCACACCAACTTCAACACCAGCACCTACACGCAGTATCAGCAGACACACCAACACCAGCAACTACACCAGTCACATCCAAACTTCACCCGTTCACACCAACACCAGCAACTACACCAGTCACACCAACACCAGCACCTACACCAAATCACACCACTTCCTCAACACCGTGGCACCTACGAAGCAGACACACCAGCACCAGCAACTACACCAGTCACACAAACTTCATCACACAGCACCTACAGCAGGACACACCAACACCAGCAACTCCAGCAGTTACAGCCAACTTCATTAACTACACCAAACTCCAGTCAGTTACACCAACTTCATCAACGCACACCAGTTTCACAAACATCAATTTTCCCAACAACACACGCACACGCAACACACACAGCACACACACACACACAGACACACAGACACACACACACAGACAGACACACACACACACACACACACACAGACACACACACACACACACACACAGACAGACACACACACACACACACAGACACACACACACACACACACAGACAGACACACACACACACACACACAGACAGACATACACACACACACACACACACAGACACACACACACACACACACACAGACACACACACACACACACAAACACAAACACAAACACACACACACAAACAGACACAGACACACACAGACAGACACACACACACACACACACACACACAGAAACACACACAGACACACACAGACAGACACACACAGACACACACAGACACACACAGACACACACAGACAGACACAGACAGACACACACAGACACACAGACACAGACACACACACAGACACAGAATGGAGGGCTCTATCATGCCGCAATCAAGCGGTCCCCTGACTCTACACATGCCACTGTCAGCAAAGAGCTGCTAGAGGACGAGAGAGAGAGACCAGCGCAAGAGAGAGAGCGAGTAAGAGAGAGAGACAGAGAAAGAGCGAGATGAGAGAGCGTGAGAAGAAAAAGGAGCAGGAGAGGGGAACGAGAGAGACAGCTCCATCTTTCTTAGAAGTAAGCACTTTCCCCTCGGCCTCTCTGCAGCCCCCTTTTTTTCTCTGAACACAGTCAATTTTTTATGACTATATGAGCGAGAGTTATTCTATTTGTGGCCCCCCTCTATATAAAACACGCAGTAGGGAAGACATCAAGAGGGGAAAAGTCCACGGGAAGTTTCCTCTGGCCTGGGAGGAGTTCTGAGTGGCAAGCAATTCTCCATCCAACACCAAGCATGCTGTGAAAACAAGGTGAGGGGCTGCGCCGGTCAGGACAGGCGGTCAGGTGTACGAGTAGGAGAAGGGATACATGATGTTCAGACACTCCTGCATCAAAGAACTGCACCATTAACATCTGCTTTCCACACATGAAACGAGATACTCACTGCACCACACCACCTCCTCTCAATCTATGAATCCCGTCACTCATCCTCGTGCAGCAGGGACGGGTCTGTACCTGACTGACCCAACAGCAGCAGGGACCGGTCTGTACCTGACTGACCCAACAGCCACGATCATGGGTCATTCTATTAGTGCCAGCACCATTAGCAGGCGGCTGCACCACACAGGACCACATGCACACAGACCATTGAGGCAACTGTCCTTAACACCACGTCACCGTCACCAAAGACTGCAGTGGTGTCGTACCAGACTGTCATGGAGTGACTCAGAATGGCAGCGGGTCATCTTCAGTGACGAGTCCCGCTTTAGTCTTGGTGGAGACACCCAACGAATCCGTGTGTGGAGGCACCGTGGTCAGCACCGAGATGGACCATTTGTTGTCACACGTCCAGAAGGCCTGGTGTCACTCCACCTCCACCCCTACCGCACCATCTGCAGGAACTGTGTGAGGATGTTCAAGCTGCATGGGATGGATTATCACAGGACACCATTAGGAACCTCTACAGCTCCATACCGAGGGATGGAATTTAGTTTGTAATATGGATATGTTCACCTGGTGACTAAATGTAGCATAGCAGGGGTCAAAAGGTTATCATTCTCAACGTGAGGGGGCATCCTGAGAAATCGTTTACAGAGGGTTTTTTTCTCCCCAGAGAGGCCTAAAATGTGAGTACACACACAACCAACACATACACACCAACACACACACAAAAACACCCAACGCACACACATCAACACCACGCACCACACACGCACATACACACCAACACATACACACCCTCACATACACACCAACACACGCACCTACACACCAACACATACGCACCTACACACCAACACATACACACCCGCACATACACACCAACACCCGCACATACACACCAACACATACACACCAACACCCGCACATACACACCAACACATACACACCAACACCCGCACATACACACCAACACATACACACCACCACACGCACATCCACACCCACACAAACACACCCAAACCCGCACAAACACACACACACCTACACACCAACATATACACACCAACATATGCACATACACGCACATACACACCAAACACACGCACACCAATACACGCACATACACACCAACACACGCACATACACACCAGCACACGCACATACACACCAAACACATACGCACCAACACATACGCCACATACACACCAACACATACACACCAGCACACGCACCATACGCACCAAACACATACACACCAACACACGCACATACACACCCAGACACACGCACATACACACCAACACATACGCACCAACACATACGCACCAACACATGCACATACGGCACCAACACATACACACCAGCACACGCACATACGCACCAACACATACACACCAATCACATGCACCCAACACATACACACCAACACACTCACATACACACCAACACACGCACCAACACATACACACCAACACACGCACATACACACCAACACATACACACCAACACATACACACAACACACACGCACATACACACCACACATACACACCAACACATACCCCAGCACCATACACACCAACACATGCACACAAGCACACACACACCAACACACGCACATACAAACCAAACACCACTCCATGCACCTATAAAACTTTTAGAGTACACACACTCTCACCCCATGCGCACACACACACCCATGCGCACACACACACGCGCGCACACACACACACACACACCAGTGTCGCTGCAGGGCTGAGAATGATCCACCACCCGCCATAGTTACTTGCTGTGTGGTGGTCCTGTGGGGAGGCGCTGAGGAACGGATGAAGCAGGGCTAATAAAGCTCACAGAGGAAACGCCTGTATCTGTAGAAACTACAAAGTGCACCAACATGGTGAGCGCAGCTCCAGTACCTCCACCTACCCACATCAGTCAGACTGGAGCACTTTAAGCACCTAATAAAAAAACACCAGCCTGATCAAACTGGTGTCGGGATTCCGTAGAAAGGTCCCACCTTTCATTAACACAGACACTTCGTATCAGCAGCCCACTCTCCCACACCTAGCTGAGGTATCCTCAAGTCAAGGACGGCTCCTGCCGATTAGCAGTCAGGCCGCATTGCCGTTCAAGGACTAGCAGAGGCCGAGGCCCGTATATGCCAGGATGGCACGCATGCTAAATTATATCCGTGACACGGGAGCACTTTCATTTCAAACATGCTCTAAATAAAACGATACGGCGGAATATGACTCAATAACCCTCAATATTAATATCAATATGTGGGACCTTGAAAACAGAAGGAGAGTTAATATAAAGTCAGCAGGAAGCTGCTCTACATCAGAGTCAAAGCCCGGTTCACACGGGCTCAGAATGTGTGGAGGAGGGAAAAAGTCAGGGAGAGAACGGATGGGGAGAGAATGAGAACGGCAAAGAAGGCCCGACTGACCACGCCCCAAACCCGGGATGTCACGGTCATTCATTTTAACGGCGGGGAAAGAAACGTGAAGTCATTGTTGTGAATATCGTTTGCAGAAGATTGACTTAGCGCCGAGATATATAAACTCAAAGGGCTGATATCTGCCACTTTCATCACCGCTGGTCCAGGATCGTCTCTCTGGGACAGATATAGACTCCTATTGATCCTGCAGGCAGCACAGTCTGCACGGAGAGGAAGCAGCTGTTCAGATACTTCAGTATTATGATATTTAATATGCTGATAGTGAGATTCATATTTGGCTTAGTGTTCAAAAGCATAAGCAGAGTTCAAAAACTTCATTTTAAAAATAAATAAATAAAACAATTATATCTATATATTTATATCCATCCATCCATCCATCCATCTATGCATCTATCCATCTATGCATCCATCCATCTACAGTGGGGTGTGAAAGTTTGGGCAGCGTTGTTAATTTTCCTGATTTACCTTTAGGGCCTTTAAAGCATGATGATTCTTTTGGATAAAAGAATTCCGTTAAATATATCATATAGGGGACAAACACAGTGATATTTGAGAAGTGAAATGAAGGTTATATGATTTACAGAAAGTGTGCAATAATTGTCTAAAGAAAAGTAGGCAGGTGCATAAATTTGGGCACCAAAAAAAAAAAACCTTTAGTAGATCCTCCTTTCGCAGAAATACCAGCCTCTAAACGCTTCCTATAGCTTCTAATGAGAGTCTGGATTGTAGCTGAAGGTATTTTAGACCATTCTTCTTTACAAAACATCTCTAGTCCATTCAGGTTTGATGGTTTCCGAGCATGGACAGCTCTCTTTAAGTGACACCACAGATTTTCAATAATATTCAGGTCTGGGGACTGAGATGGCCATTCCAGAACGTTGTACTTGTTCCTCTGCATGAATGCATTAGTAGATTTTGAGCAGTGTTTAGGGTCGTTGTCTTGTTGGAAGATCCAGCATAACGGCCCCGGCGCAGCTTCAGCTTTGTCACTGATTCCTGGACATTGGTCTCCAGAATCTGCTGATATTGATTGGAATCCATGCGTCAAAACTTTAACAAGATTCATAGTCCCTGTACTGGCCACACCGCCCCACAGCATGATGGAACCACCACATAATTTTACTGTAGGTAGCAGGTGTTTTTCTTGGAGTGCTGTGTTCTTTTTCCTCCATGCATAACGGCCCGTGTTATGCTCAAATAACACAGCACCTTATTTCAAAATGAAGCTGGCTTGTCCAAATGTGTTTAGCATAACTCAAGCGGCTCTGTTTGTGATTGTGGGCGGAGAAAAGGAAAAGGCTTCCTCGCATCATCACTCTCCCAATACAGCATCTCCTTGTGTAAAAGTGTGCCGAATAGTTGAACGATGCACAGTGACTCCATCAGCAGCAAGATCATGTTGTAGGTCTTTGGTGCTGGTCTGTGGGTTGACTCTGACTGTTCTCAACATCCTTCGCTTCTGTTTATTCCAGATTTGTCTTGGTCTGCCACTTCGAGCCTTGACTTGAACTGTGCCTGTGGTCTTCCATTTTCTCACAATGTTTCTCACAGAGGAGACTGAAAGCTGAAATCTCTGAGATAGCTTTCTGTATCCTTCCCCTAAACCATGACGGTGAACAATCTTTTGTTTTCAGGTCATTTGAAAAGTTGTTTTGAGACTCCCATGCTGCGACTCTTCAGAGAAGATGCAAAGAGGAGAAAAACTTACAACTGCCCCCCTTAAATACCCTTTCTCATAATTGGAGTCACCTGTGTATGGAGGTCAAGGGTCACTAAACTTACCAAACCAAATTTGAGATCCAGTAATTAGTTCTAAAGGTTTTGAAATCAATAAAATGACAACAGTGCCCAAATTTATGCACCTGCCTACTTTTGTTTAACCAATTATTGCACACTTTCTGTAAATCATATAAACTTCATTTCACTTCTCAAATATCACTGTGTCAAATAACACCCTATATGATATATTTAACGCAATTTTTTATCCAAACAATCAATGCTTTATAAAGGTAAATCAGGAAAATTAACAACGCTGCCCAAACTTTCACACCCCACTGTATCTATCCATCTATGCATCCATCTATCCATCCATGCATCCATCTATGCATCCATCCATCTATGCATCCATCCATCTATGCATCCATCCATCCATCCATCCATCCATCCATCTATAGATGGTGCAGTGCTAGTGCCTTCCATTGTGGAGAGATGTATGGCAAATTGTGACCTGCCTTCTGTTCTGGCCATTCAGTAGCCCTGAGAGGGGGGTCTTCACTTTGCCGTGTTGAGCTAGCAGTGTGCCATTTCCTGCATCTCCTTCTTTCCCAAGACGCCACAACATCATGCTAGCATCAAGGTGCTGGAACTAATCGCCCCTGGACAGGTGCCACAGCGTTCTGTAAGGATGAGTGAATGAAACTGCCTAAAACAAGATTAGAATGGCCTCTGGCTGGCAACCGACACTGTGTCTGCCAAAAACGGCCCGTCTGTACCGACTCAGAGGGATGTCCGATCTTCCACGACGACCTGGGTACGTTGACACAGTGCATGATCCAGTGCACTGTGCTGGTGTCCCATCATTGTGGGGGTGCATGAAATCAGTCCATGAAGGGCTGCACAGGGTCACCAAGCATTAAACCGTAGTGGGCAGTGGTCACCAGTGATGTGTTTAGGTGGACCAGTGGACCCAACCCATGCCATAACACCACCCCCACCCCTCCTTGCGCTTTTTATGGGCTCTGTGCCACACAATGCCCCTTATCACACGAAACACCCAGCACCATGACTCACTGGACCACACCACATGCTTCCAGTCCTCTACGCTACGCAGATGAGGCAGCGTGTCCGGTGTGGTGGTGTTAACAGAGGCACTCTAACAGAGGTGGGTCTTCTGCTCCCATATCCCATGGAAGCTAAACACCACTGCAGGGACAGGCGGGAAATGCATGCAGGACCTCCTGCACTGAATGCGGATGTGACTTCTAGTCGCTTGTCTATTCGCACTGACAATTCTAGTTACCCCCGGTCACGATCATTAAGCACCCCTGGCCGGCCGCTGTGCTGTCCACTGCGCTGTCCACTGACGTATTCCCAGTACATGTGACACTGTGGACTGAAGAATGTCAAACGCCCACAAACTTCAGACATGGAGCAGCCCATCCATCCAGCACCTACCTACATGCCTCGTTCGAACTCCCACTCATTCAGGTCGCCTTGCCTTGAGCATGCTGACCAGTGTTCAGGCTCACTCATACGATAACACCTCACAGCCTATACAGGCGTGGCATTCCCAAGCTGTCCCCTGAGCTATCCATACGGAATTTCCTGAAATAAGTTTTTTAGGTTCAATAGAATATGTTCTTTGTCCAGTGGCACTGTAGACGTATGGGGTATAGCTCTCTGCTGCTCATGGCTCTTTCCCAACCTCAACACACACACACACACACACACACACACACACACACACACACACACACACACACACACACACACACAGAGGACAACAAACCGCTGGAAAATATTTACACTCTGAAAAGCCTTTCGGGGGAAATGGTTCTGTGACAGCCGCTCCTGAATGCCCGGCACAAAGCCGCATGTGCGACATGGCCATTTTTGTTTTGCCGAGCTCGCTGCATAGGAGGACCGGGCTGTAATGAGTCTGGCGGTAGTGATCGCTGCTGCACATTTCTGACCCCATTAGACAAGGCAGCTGTCAACACGTCCCTCCCAAAATACACCGCAGCACGTCCCTCTCCCCTGACTGCTTCATTCTATTTCATTCAAGGTAGATGGCGGCTTTTCCCCAGAGAGGGGGCAATGAGAGGGCATCAGAGTCCGTGTCCTCTCACTCACAGAGACACACCTGTTGCTTTATATGCCTTACTTCCTTATACACTCATCATCTGAAGAACAGCTGCACCCAGAAGGAGGTGTGGGAGTGCGGTGCTGTTGGGAAGGAAGATAAAGGTGACCAGGATCAATAACTGATGATACATTTAGACTGATATGATCAATATTTATTGAGCTACACATACAGAAGTCTGTCTCTCAGTATGGCGTCAGCCCGCAGTGTTTGCTAACCCAACATGCTAGACGTCTCGGTATGGAGCTGTAGAGGTTCCTAATGGTGTCCTGTGATAATCCATCCCATGCAGCTTGAATATCCTCACACAGTTCCTGCAGATGGTGCGGTAGGGGTGGAGGTGACACCAGGCCTTTTGGATGCATGACAAAAAACCCATTCATGTTGGGGGTGACCACGGTGCCACCGCATACTGGTTGGTGGGTTGACAAAACCAGGAATTATCACTGAATGCGACACCATTGTAGTCATAGGCGATGTTTTCCTTCCACAAGTCGGGCTGATTGGAGATGCTAAATTGCCCTTGTGTTTGTATCACCGAGTGTGTCAACTCGTGTCGCCTCAACTCAACTCACGTTGTGTTAAGTCAGCTCACGTCGCGTCAATTCACCTCAATTCAACTCACTTCGCGTCAACTTGTGTCAGCTCGACTCACAACGCGTTAAGTGAGCTCACGTCGCGTCAATTCACCTCACGTTGCGTAAATTCACCTCAACTCAAGTCACGTCAACTCAACTCACGTCAACTGAACTCATGTCGCATCACCTTGTGTCAGCTCAACTCACGTCTCGTTAAGTCAGCTCGATTCAACTCGCGCCGCGTCAACTTGCGTCAACTCAACTCACGTCGCATCACCTTGTGTCAGCTCAACTCACGTCGCATCAACTTGCCTCAACTCAAGTCACGTTAAGTCAGCTCACGTCGCGTCAACTTGCATCAGCTCAACTCACGTCGTGTCAGTTCACCTCAATTCAACTCACTGTGTCAACTTGCGTCAACACAACTCACGTCGCATCACATCGCGTCAACTCAACTTACGTCGCATCAACTTGCCTCAAGTCACGTCGCGTCAACTCAACTCACGTCGCATCACCTTGCGTCAACTCAACTCACGTCGCGTCAAGTCTACTCACGTCACTCCAACATGGGTCATGTCAACTCGAGTGGGGTCAACGCAACTCTCGTGTCATGTTGTGTCACATCAACTCAACTCCCGCATCCTGTCACCTCGTGTCCTGTGTACAGAACGCTGGACCCTGGACACCTCAACACCCTGGACAGGCTGCCAATCCAGTGCAGTCAATTAATTCAAACCAATAAAATCTTGCCATGAGTTTGGTGGACCAAGTGGACTGTTACTCGCCAGTCAAAGACAGCAGAGGAGGAGATGAGTAAGATCTCGGTGAGTGTGGAAGACCTACCAAACTAGAAAAGAGCATTTCAAGGTGAATCCAAACGTCATGTAGCCAGTAAAGCATCAGCACTGCTATGACAGTCAAGTTAGCATTTAGCCAATGCCAGAGTAGCCAGCCCACATGACATCCCCAGAGGACACCAGGTGGCGCTTCACACACTGAGGGTGTTTTACGTCATTCAGGTTGAAGTGATACACAGATCCGAACGGTGAAATCGAAGCATTAGTCATTTCAGTACAGCGCAACTAAAGCTGCTCTCCTGCCGTTACATCCAGCGGCCTGTCCTTTACACCTCCCTCCATTACACACGTCTGAACCCACAGCCCAACGCAAACTCTCCTTACACGCCATTTACCATGTGTACCAACCCATGCCAGTGTTAATACGTTGAGCAGAGAGGAGAAACGAGTGAGTGGATAACGGACAGCTGATTAAACCAGACAGAGAAGTGTGAACATGTGTGTGACGGTGTTAGCATGTGTACGTCCACAGCTGGATTTGTACGGCTGAAGTGCGTTACAGCTGTTAATCACTCTGTTCATCACACTCCGCTCTCCAGAGGCAGAAAGAGAGGATGAATAGACGAGGGAATAATGGAGAGAGCAGTGTTAATTACATGTACAGCATCACAAACAACTTTTTAGCAGGGACTCAAATAGCAGCACCTGGAACACGTGGTCTAGAGACCATCCACATTGTGTTTGGAAGGGAGTGGTACAAAATAACAGAGAGACCGCCCATCATTCATTTCAGTTCCAGTTCCAAGTCATCGACAGCGAGTCATTATATTCCTGAGAAGATAAAATAATCAAGATAACGGGCCTCCTGGAAGCCCCCCAAAACGGGCCCATCAGATAAACAGCGCTTTCATCTCAGAGAGTCAGGAGAACATCAAGTTCCACTCCTGCTTCAGATCTGAGAACATCCGCAGGTGTCTGTCCACTCTTCTTCCACTGTGAGAAGACACCTCAGCGCTATGGAGGCCTGAAAGGATGTGTAGCTGTTCGAGAAGCTCTTCACTGAGAAAAGAAGACTCACACATCCAACAAAGTAGCTGCTGAGTAAAAGTAGCTGAGTCCAGGCCCCACCAGAAGGCAGGAAACACCCTGGACAGGCCACCCAAGTCATTCATACAAAGTGCACCCAAATCATTCTTGTGTTTTTAAGGCTGTGAGGGGACAGCGCTACCCACTACACCACCACACCACCCAGGCCGAAACATGCTTTTGGTGTGAATGGGTGGGGCCAAAATGCTCTAGGTTGTATAGGCGGGCATATGTAAAGGCTTTGCTTGTTTTTACAGCTAAATGGAAAGGCTTTTTTTAAACCATGTTTAAAAATCAATCGCTTTTAGTATCGTGAGAACTGGACTGGATTCTTTCTGTGATCCGGGCCCTTTGCTTTGGTTATGTACCCATATGAAAACAGGTCAATAGCTTTACAAGTCACTGCGCTCCGGTCATGTGTTCATAAACATAGACAGTGACACGCGAAGAGACACACAGAGACACACACAGACACACGCACAGAGACAGACAGACAGACAGACAGACAGAGAGACATGCACAGAGACAGGAGCACAAAGAGAGGCACACAGAGTAACACACAGACACCGAGGGGCCCAGACACAGGACACACAGAGACAGATAGAGAGACAGGAGCACAGAGTAACACACAGAGGGGCACAGAGAGATAGAGATACAGGAGCACACAAGCACAGAGTAGTGCACAGACACCGAGGGGCCCAGATACAGGACACACAGAGACAGATAGAGAGACAGGAGCACAGAGTAGCGCGCAGAGTAACGCACAGAGTAACACACAGACACCGAGGGGCCCAGACACAGGACACACAGAGACAGATAGAGAGACAGGAGCACACACCGGCAGAGTAACGCACAGAGTAACGCACAGAGTAACGCACAGAGTAACGCACAGAGTAACGCACAGAGTAACGCACAGACACCGAGGGGCCCAGACACAGGACACACAGAGACAGACAGACAGACAGACAGACAGAGAGACATGCACAGAGACAGGAGCACAAAGAGAGACACACAGAGTAACACACAGACACCGAGGGGCCCAGACACAGGACACACAGAGACAGATAGAGAGACAGGAGCACAGAGTAACACACAGAGGGGCACAGAGAGATAGAGATACAGGAGCACACAAGCACAGAGTAGTGCACAGACACCGAGGGGCCCAGATACAGGACACACAGAGACAGATAGAGAGACAGGAGCACAGAGTAGCGCGCAGAGTAACGCACAGAGTAACACACAGACACCGAGGGGCCCAGACACAGGACACACAGAGACAGATAGAGAGACAGGAGCACACACCGGCAGAGTAACGCACAGAGTAACACACAGACACCGAGGGGCCCAGACACAGGACACACAGAGACAGATAGAGAAACAGGAGCACACACGGGCAGAGTAACGCACAGAGTAACGCACAGACACCGAGGGGCCCAGACACAGGACACACAGAGACAGATAGAGAGACAGGAGCACACACCGGCAGAGTAACGCACAGAGTAACGCACAGAGTAACGCACAGAGTAACGCACAGACACCGAGGGGCCCAGACACAGGACACACAGAGACAGATAGAGAGACAGGAGCACACACGGGCAGAGTAACGCACAGAGTAACGCACAGACACAGAGGGGCCCAGACACAGGACACACAGAGACAGATAGAGAGACAGGAGCACACACGCACAGAGTAA
The DNA here is from genome assembly GCA_024036415.1 of Prochilodus magdalenae. Classification (NCBI taxonomy): domain Eukaryota; kingdom Metazoa; phylum Chordata; class Actinopteri; order Characiformes; family Prochilodontidae; genus Prochilodus; species Prochilodus magdalenae. The sequence continues at coordinate 29,165 of JAMWET010006804.1, forward strand.
CGCACAGAGTAACGCACAGAGTAACGCACAGAGTAACGCACAGACACAGAGGGGCCCAGACACAGGAGACACTGAGACAGATAGAGAGACAGGAGCGCAGAGTAACGCGCAGAGTAACGCACAGAGTAACGTGCAGAGTAACGCACAGAGTAACGCACAGAGTTGTGAATGAGCGAGGTCGTGCTTTAGAACAAAGCAGAGGCCCATCATTACCATAATCAGCCATCATACACATCTCTATTAATCCCATTATGTGTGATCCCACCGAGCGCTCACGCATGCACACGCACACACCTTCACTCACATCCTGTTAGCTCTCATTAACACACCTAGCTCTTCAGACTTAAATGACTCATACCTGCCTGCAGTGATGGCCCACTTTCTCCGATAAGTAGCACCACCGAATTAGCAGAACAGACTCTCACTCCCTGTGCTATTCTGAGCTCGGTGCCGAAACACTCGCTCCGTCTCTACGCTACCCTGTTCATTTCAGCGCGCGTGCTACTTCCCACGTCAATATTTATTTGTTTGTTGAAGGCTGCTCGACAGCTTGTCCACCGACTCGGCTGAGCTTCTGAAGCAGCGATCAGTAATCCAATCATCTTTATTTCTTCCTGTCAGCAGCCAGGCAACTTTGTGTTTATCACTGCTGGACACTAAGCCAGGATGAAGCCCCAGAGTTCAGGAAGGGTCATCCAGATGGACGGTGTGTGTGTGTGTATATATATATATATATATATATATATATATATATATATATATATATATATTTCTGATGCACAATATGAAAAAAAAAATAATAAAAAAAATAATAATATTATAAATAAATAATATTTTTTAATCCAATCCATCCATCTACAGGGCACAATAATGGCTGCTGTGTAAATTTTATAGGGGCCATAGTAAAATACAAAAAGGTACTTACACATACATCTATACAAATAACGGGCCAAATTATGATTTTAGTGGCCTTACTAGCAAATCATTACAGAAACAGAGAGATAAATAGAAGTGACTCAGTGTGGACGCTTCTCCCTTTGATTTGTTTGAATAGTGGGGGTCTGTGGGTAAACGTGCAGACAGTCTTTTACAGGAAGAGGTGCCAGCACTGCTCTGCTCAGCAGTGACGGCTTCAAACAGCTGGAGAACACAGCCAAGACAGTTTGTGCTTAACGTGAGCCCGAATCTTCTTTATAAGGATAACATCTGGACCCTGCCAGACCAGAACCATCAATAACACCCACTGCACTTTGGCCTTGGTTCATGGTTTTTGCGAGGTGTGTGTGTGTGTGAGTGTGTGTGTGTGTGGTGTGAGTGTCTGGTGCGAGTGTGTGTGTGTGTGAGAGAGTGTGTGTGTGGTGTGAGTGTGTGTGTATGAGTGTGTGTGTGGTGTGAGTGTGTGTGTATGAGTGTGTGTCTGGTGTACTGTGTCTGGCGCACGGTGTGTGGTGTGAGTGTGTGTGTGGTGCATGGTGTGAGTGAGTGTGTGTGTGGTGTATGGTGTGAGTGTGTGTGTGGTGTATGGTGCGAGTGTGTGTGTGGTGTATGGTGGATTGTGTGTGGTGCACGGTGTGTGGTGCGAGTGTGTGTGTGTGGTGCACGGTGTGTGGTGTGAGTGTGTGTGTGTGTGTGTGTGGTGCACGGTGTGTGGTGTGGGTGTGTGGTGTATAGTGCAAGTGTGTGTGTGTGGTGTATGGTGTGTGTGTGTGTCTGGTGTATTGTGTCTGGTGTACGGTGTGTGGTGTGAGTGTGTGTGTGAGGTGCACGGTGTGTGGTGTGTGTGTGTGTGTGAGGTGCACGGTGTGTGGTGTGTGTGTGTGTGAGGTGTATCGTGTATGGTGTGAGTGTGTGTGTGGTGTGAGTGTGTGTGTGTGGTGCACGGTGTGTGTGTGTTAGGTGTATGGTGTGTGTGTGTGTGTGTGTGTGTGTGTGTGTGTGTGTGTTAGGTGTATGGTGTGTGTGTGTGTGTGAGGTGTATCGTGTATGGTGTGAGTGTGTATCGTGTATGGTGTGAGTGTGGTGTGAGTGTGTGTGTGTGTGTGTGTGGTGCACGGTGTGTGGTGTGAGTGTGTGTGTGTGGTGCACGGTGTGTGGTGTGAGTGTGTGTGTGTGTGTGTGTGTGTGTGGTGCACGGTGTGTGGTGTGGGTGTGTGGTGTATAGTGCAAGTGTGTGTGTGTGGTGTATGGTGTGTGTGTGTGTGTGTGTGTGTCTGGTGTATTGTGTCTGGTGTACGGTGTGTGGTGTGAGTGTGTGTGTGAGGTGCACGGTGTGTGGTGTGTGTGTTTGTGAGGTGTATCGTGTATGGTGTGAGTGTGTGTGTGGTGTGAGTGTGTGGTGCACGGTGTGTGGTGTGAGTGTGTGTGTGGTGTGTGTGTGTGTGTGTGTTAGGTGTATGGTGTGTGTGTGTGTGAGGTGTATCGTGTATGGTGTGAGTGTGTATCGTGTATGGTGTGAGTGTGTGTGTGGTGTGAGTGTGTGTGTGTGGTGTGTGTTCTCAGTACATGATCCCGAATTATGCGAAAGGCAATAGGTTGGGGATCAGCAATTGTGCCATGGCCGTAACCTCCAGCGGCTTACCCAGCAGCCCCTGCTGCAGTAATCAAAGTCACCAAATGTTGAATTACGCTCTGGCAATCCCCTCACATTACGATAATCCTACACTGCCAGCTGCACACTCATCCGCGGCGTTATTAAAATAGCTCAGCAGAGGCCACTTTTCAAAGGCCCGCTCACTTCACCTGCTTTACTGAACGAGCCCTGGCATCCGACTGCGGCACAGAGTCCTGCGGAACCACACTTAAACCAGGCAGCGCTGGGTCAATATCATCTGCATGGTGCATTTTACAACAGCCGCTGCTCCAAAGCTGCTCCAGAGCTCCCTGCGCCCCGGAGCTCACACTGGGGGATCCATCAGCAGTGAAATGTATGGTGGGGGTTGACTTTGAAACTCATTCAAACGCTCATAAGTGAAGACTGCTGCAGTGTTATGGCTGGCAAGAACAATAACAGGCCACCGTAGCCGCCCGTCAATCTGTAATCCGCAGTACGCCCATATTGGGATCTCTATGGCCAAATCGAATGGGGTTATGGAAGGATGGCCCTTGCCTGAGCCTCATCCTGTTAGCACCATTGGCAGACGGCTGCACCACGCAGGACTACGTGCACACAGACCGTTACCACGACTGTCCTTAACACCACGTCACCGTCACCAAAGACTGCAGTGGTGTCGTACCAGACTGTCATGGAGTGACTCCGAATGGCAGCGGGTCATCTTCAGTGACGAGTCCCGCTTTAGTCTCGGTGGAGACACCCAACGAATCCGTGTGTGGAGGCACCGTGGTCAGCACCAAGATGGACGGTCTGTAATCACACGTCCAGAAGACCCGGTGTCCCTCCACCTCCACCCCTACCGCACCATCTGCAGGAACTGTGTGAGGATATTCAAGCTGCATGAGATGGATTATCACAGGACACCATTAGGAACCTCTACAGCTCCATACCGAGACGTCTGGCGTGTTGGGTTAGCGAACACGGCGGCCCGACGCCATACTGAGAGACAGACTTCTGTATGTGTAGCTCAATAAATATTGATCATATCAGTCTAAATTTATCATCAGTTATTGATCCTGGTCACCTTTATCTTCCTTCCCAACACCACCGCACTCCCACACCTCCTAGATCAGAACATATTCCCAGCCAGTATACTGACAGACCAACTCATCTTATCTGGGGGGGGGGGGGGGGGTCTAAACTATTAAGCCGGGTCTAAACCGAATGAACCTGAGAGCAGGAGCTCATAGAGCTGGTCCAAGCGAGGGTTTCAGTCAGTATCCGATACAGAACAGACAGCTGGACTGGATCCTACATGACTTTACAGGAAATCTGGTCCTTTTTTTCCATGTCCCTCATTCCGTAAATGGGAATACACTACCACACTGGCAAAGCAGGCTGGTCTAATTGGTTCTTAAAGAGGCTGCTGGTCTAATGGCATCAGTGTGCCGTCCCATTAGCTAACATGCAGTGATATTCATATTTAGGCTTGTAATTCAGAGGACCCAGTAACATTCGAGAGAAACATCTTCACAGGGCAGAACGTTATCCGTTCGGAACGTTTCTATTCCCATGGGATGTGACCAGGGACCTGGAATTCCTTCTATGGGCGTAAATACAGAGGTTGGACAATGAAACTGAAACACCTGTCATTTTAGTGTGGGAGGTCTCATGGCTAAATTGGACCAGCCTGGTGGCCAATCTTCATTAACTGCACATTGCACCAGTAAGAGCAGAGTGTGAAGGTTCAGTTAGCAGGTAAGAGCACAGTTCTGCTCAAAATACTGCAATGCACACAACATTATGGGTGACATACCAGAGTTCAAAAGAGGACAAACTGTTGGTGCACGTCTTGCTGGCGCATCTGTGACCAAGACAGCAAGTCTTTGTGATGTATCAAGAGCCACGGTATCCAGGGTAATGTCAGCATACCACCAAGAAGGACGAACCTCCACCAGCATCACGTAGTGACCTGGCCACTATCCTGCAAGAGGAATGGCTTAAAGTCCCTCTGACCACTGTGCAGGACGCAGTATATGTCATTCCCAAGACCAACTGACGCTGTATTGGCCGCAAAAGGAGGCCCTACACCATACTAATAAATGATTGTGGTCCAAAACCAGGTGTTTCAGTTTCATTGTCCAACCCCTGTACATACCTGCACAGGGGTCTACATGTAGACTGATCACCCATCATTTGCTATCCATCATGGTACAATTTTTCAAAAAGCTGGAAGAACCACTAAAGGAGGACTGAGCACTCACATAGACCTTCTCGAAAACCTGGTTCTGGAACTGGTTCCATTCCTGCTTTTTAGAACCTTGGTGCTATGCACGGAACCCGTCTGCATTTACACCAGTCTTTATAGGAACTAATGAACATCAACGGATACTGAAGTAGCGTCTGCAGAGGCGCTGCACAGTGGTCGTAAACAGCCGGACCGAGATGGGAGAGAGTACAGATGACCTGCGAGCGTTTGGGCTGTTACTCCAGAACCAAGCTCGGATCAACCACTGGAGATAAGAAGATGTAGAAGAGGAACAATGTTCAGGTTCCCAACATTAATTGTTGGTGGAAACAACAAACTGGCCATCCTGGCGCGGACCCCGGTGCCTCCACACACAGATACGTTGGTCCACCAACGCTAAGCCGGGACACGTCACTGAAGAGCCACTCCATGGCAGTCTGGACGTCAACCACGTTGAAGTGGTGTTAAGGGCAGCCAGTGTAGCGGTCTGCTTGCATGTAGTCCTGCGTGGTGCAGCCGTCTGCCAATGGTGCTGGCACTAACAGAATGACACATAGAAATAGAGGGCATCATAGAGGGCATGCATGCCCATGATTGGGACTGTTGAGTCACTCCACACATGCCGGACAATTCAACAGTTGTCCATCTCGGTGGTTCGTGTGGGTTTTCCAGATCTCGGACCGGCTCGGTCTCCGGTCGCTGGTGCATGCCAGCTTCTATACACTTCTGCCAAACGTATGCTATGGTAGTATCCACACGGCCGGTATATGGGCTGCAGTGTATCAAAATGTCCATCTGATGAGCCTTAAACTCTTCCACCTGTTAAAATTGCAGACTTGTGCCCGGACCCCACCACAGATTAGTCCATTCCAGCACCATACGTCCAACGCCAGCCGTCCAGACTCTCACACAGCTCCTCTCTCTGAAGCGCAGTCACTGGATTACGCTTCCTCTGGTTTCACTGACGGCCCTAGGAAGATAACAGTCCCCCCACCAACACCAGACCCGGAGGAGGCGATGCAGGGGAAAACTCTTGAAGAAACTTTATTTGTTCTTTGAACTTTCTCCGCCATTCATCACCGTGGTGACAGAGGATTAAATTGGGTTAGTGCTGGCCTGTTGCTGATGTGTTTAACGGAGGCGTGGAGGTCTCTCTCTGTGGCTGTCGGGCGAGACGCTCAGCCCAAACTGCTGCACAGACACTGATGGAGACTGGCAGCGGCTGATGCTTCGCACAGCCAGGACTGGGGCACCTTTAGAGTTTGTTCCTGTTAGCCTGCATGCGTGAGAGTGCACTAATAACCTGAAGACAACAGCGTGACCGTCTACAAACACGCAATAGATCAGCCCATCGCATGCAATCGTGCTGGAACAAGGAGAAGCAGGTTTAGAGATTGGCGATGGACACAACAAGCTGCACACCCTGCCGAGGTTCTTGAAACATGAGTACAAGGTGAGTGTTTCTGATATAGTGGCCAGTGAGTGGAAATAGAGGGTGGGTGTTTCTGTTATAATGGCCAGTGAGTGGAGGTACAGGGTGGGTGTTTCCATTATAGTGGCCAGTGAGTGGAAGTAGAGGGTTAGTGTTTCTGTTATAGTGGCCAGTGAGTGGAAGTAGAGGGTGGGTGTTTCTGTTATAGTGGCCAGTGAGTGGAAGTAGAGGGTGGGTGTTTCTGTTATAGTGGCCAGTGAGTGGAAGTAGAGGGTTAGTGTTTCTGTTATAGTGGCCAGTGAGTGGAAGTAGAGGGTTAGTGTTTCCGTTATAGTGGCCAGTGAGTGGAAGTAGAGGGTGGGTGTTTCTGTTATAGTGGCCAGTGAGTGGAAGTACAGGGTTAGTGTTTCCGTTATAGTGGCCAGTGAGTGGAAGTAGATGGTTAGTGTTTCCGTTATAGTGGCCAGTGGGTGGAAGTAGAGGGTGGGTGTTTCTGTTATAGTGGCCAGTGAGAGGAAGTACAGGGTTAGTGTTTCCGTTATAGTGGCCAGTGAGTAGAAGTAGATGGTTAGTGTTTCCGTTATAGTGGGCAGTGGGTGGAAGTAGAGGGTGGGTGTTTCCATTATAGTGGCCAGTGAGTGGAAGTAGAGGGTTAGCGTTTCTGTTATAGTGGCCAGTGAGTGGAAGTAGAAGGTGGGTGTTTCTGTTATAGTGGCCAGTGAGAGGAAGTACAGGGTTAGTGTTTCCGTTATAGTGGCCAGTGGGTGGAAGTAGAGGGTGGGTGTTTCTGTTATAGTGGCCAGTGAGTGGAAGTAGATGGTTAGTGTTTCCGTTATAGTGGCCAGTGGGTGGAAGTAGAGGGTGGGTGTTTCTGTTATAGTGGCCAGTGAGTGGAAGTACAGGGTGGGTGTTTCCGTTATAGTGGCCAGTGAGTGGAAGCAGAGGGTTAGCGTTTCTGTTATAGTGGCCAGTGAGTGGGAGTACAGGGTTAGTGTTTCCGTTATAGTGGCCAGTGAGTGGAAGTACAGGGTTAGTGTTTCCGTTATGGTGGCCAGTGAGTGGATTGACATGCGATAGATATGCACCAGCCATGTTGTTGTACCGTTAGAGACTGTAGCTCATCTGCTGAAGTGCAGTGTTTCCGAGACATCGTCTAGTCTTTCACCAAAGGTCAGTTTCCCACCCTGGGGAGTCTCCTCAGTGAAAACTGACCATGATGAATGGAGGAGACTGGTATACAGTGCAGCTGTGACTGTATGTCTCTATAGTGCAACTGTATGGTAGTGGTACATCACAAAGTGGCCAGTGAGTGGAAGTACAGGGTGGGGGTTTCCAACACAGTGCACAGTGACGGGGAGTACAGGGTGGGTGTTTCTGATAAAGTGGCCAGTGAGTGGAAGTAGAGGGTGGGTGCTTCTGTTATAGTGGTCAGTGAGTGGACGCACAGGGTGGGTGTTTCTAATAAAGTGGCCAGTGAGTGAGAGTACAGGGTGGGTGTTTCTGATAAAGTGGCCAGTGAGTGGAAGTAGAGGGTGGGTGTTTCTGATAAAGTGGCCAGTGAGTGGAAGTAGAGGGTGGGTGTTTCTAATAAAGTGGCCAGTGAGTGGAAGTAAAGGGTGGGTGTTTCTGATAAAGTGGCCAGTGAGTGGAAGTACAGGGTGGGTGTTTCTAATAAAGTGGCCAGTGAGTGGAAGTAGAGGGTGGGTGCTTCTGTTATAGTGGTCAGTGAGTGGACGCACAGGGTGGGTGTTTCTAATAAAGTGGCCAGTGAGTGAGAGTACAGGGTGGGTGTTTCTGATAAAGTGGCCAGTGAGTGGAAGTAGAGGGTGGGTGTTTCTGATAAAGTGGCCAGTGAGTGGAAGTAGAGGGTGGGTGTTTCTGATAAAGTGGCCAGTGAGTGGAAGTACAGGGTAGGTGTTTCTGATAAAGTGGCCAGTGAGTGGAAGTACAGGGTGGGCGTTTCTGATAAAGTGGCCAGTGAGTGGAAGTACAGGGTGGGTGTTTCTGATAAAGTGGCCAGTGATGATTTAGTATTAACACGGTGGGGCCAATTATCCAAAAACCTGCCATGTAAAAGGTCCAGCGCTACGTTCAGCTGATAAACCCATTTCTGTATAGTGTGGACCGCACGTCTAACAGTGGCAGTATAGAAAAACAGGGAAGCAAACAATCCCTCAAACGTTTATTTCCTTCTCTTAGTGACAGAGAAACAGCAGCGAGAGCAGAGCTGATGGCTCTGCTGCTCAGGGTGGTGTAGCTAAGAGCCAGGCGGGGGTAAACGTAGCCCGGGGCAGCCAAAATGGCACAGAGAGCAGGGCTCCCAGCGCCGCACTTGAAAAGGAACAGATTGACCCAGTACAGCTCCGTTTATAGACCTCCCTGGTGCAGGCGGCTTTATGAAGCGGGACTTTTTCACTTCACACGAAAAGTTACTGAGCAGCCTACTTGCAGAGACAAAGCAGGACGGCCCCTGTTGTGTTCGCAAGGGGATTTAACTTTTATGACATCAGCATTTATTCTGAGAGAGGAAATAAACACCAGCAGAACAACAAGAACACCAAAGACACACGGCATAAAGACTGTGGATGGTGGAGAGCGCTGGAGGAGCTTCCTCTGGGGCGGTGGAGAGCACAGGAGTTCAACAAGCAGCTGATTCTGGGATCTGAGGTCACAGAGTGATGATGCTGACTCTGACCAAGTAGCAAGACCCGCTAAAAGCATCATGTGTAGGTCTGATCTTCCTGAGGTCTGATTATCATGATCCCAGGGTAGTGGGAAGTTGGAGTACTGAGAATGCTGCAGCACCTCCTACCTTCAGGATAGTTTAACTGCAGCTTGGTTGGTCCAATGGGGAGTTTTTGAAGAGCCCAATCAAACTTAATCAAATGAGGAACAGCAAAGGTTTGTTTTCCATCTTGTTGGTCCCCAGGAACATTGACTGCACCAGCCTTGGTGTCAACTAGCCACATAAGCTCTCAGCTATTGCTAACAAGAGAGCTAAACGACCTTCTGGGCCAGCTACCCAGATAGCAGAAAGTACTCAGCCTGAATCCAGGCCGGATGCGTCAAAAAGTCCAGGACGGATCCACAAAACGAGGACTAGTAATAGTTAGTCTTCCATCTTGTTGTTCCCACAGAACACTGACTGCACTAGCCTTGGATGTCAACTAGCCACATTAGCTTTAAGGTATGGCTAGGGCTGCCACCCGTCCCGTAAAATACGGAATCGTTCTTTATTTGGCAATTAAATGTTGCGTCCCGTATTAAAGTATTACAAAACTTGATTTGTTATGCATTTCTGTAAATATCCGTAAATTTGTTCCGTATTACCGTAAATGTCTGTAAATGTGTTCTGTATTTCCGTAAATGTCTGTGAATTTGTTCCGTATTTCCGTAAATGTCTGTGAATTTGTTCCGTATTTCCGTAAATGTCTGTAAATGTGTTCCGTATTTCCGTAAATGTCTTTAAAGGTGTTCGGTGTTTCCGTAAATGTCTGTAAATGTGTTCTGTATTTTTGTAAATGTGTTCTGTATTTCCGTAAATGTCTGTAAATGTGTTTTGTATTTCTCTAAATGTGTTCTGTATTTCTCTAAATGTGTTCTGTATTTCTGTAAATGTGTTCTGTATTTCTCTAAATGTGTTCTGTATTTCTCTAAATGTGTTCTGTATTTCTGTAAATGTGTTCTGTATTTCCGTAAATGTCTGTAAATGTGTTCCGTATTTTTGTAAATGTGTTCTGTATTTCCGTAAAAGTGTTCTGTATTTCTGTGAATGTGTTCTGTATTTCCGTAAATGTCTGTGAATTTGTTCCGTATTTCCGTAAATGTCTGTGAATTTGTTCTGTATTTCTGTAAATGTGTGTAAAAGTGTTCTGTATTTCTGTAAATGTGTGTAAGTGTTCTGTATTTCTGTAAATGTCCAATATTCACATGTGTCACACACTGATGAATGATCACAACCTCTCTCAAACCCCCCGACCCCCTGGACTCATTTCAAATACGAAACGCTCTTTGTTCCGTGTTACCGTAAATGTCTGATAAACACGTGTGTCACACATGATTGATCACACTCCCCCAAACAACCGCACCACCCCCCCCCACGGAATCAGAGCAAATACGGGAAGCGATTTCGAACACATCACTCACGCATGCCCACGTCCTTTAAAGGTGGCAACGCTAGCTATGGCTAACGAGATCTGAGCGACTGTCTGGCTCCGCTAGCCAGCTAACAGGAGAGCTCTGAGAGATCTTCTGGCTTGTTAGCCCAAACATTAGCCCTACAGTGACCATTTACAATGAGAGACCCATCAGCTAGTAACATATGGTGCGCTCCAAATAGCTCAGAAGTTGGATGTTGAGGCTGGGAATGACGCCCAAGTTGATTGCATTCCAGTAAAACATTCAGAATACCAAACGGATGCCTGCACGAAACCCTTCGCTGTGCTTGCTCTACTGGAATCTGTCTGCTCACTAACCAGATTAGCCTTTTAGCATGTGTGCATATACACGTAACGAGCTCCCCAGTCAGGGCACAGCGGCCACTTTGGAGCTTTTGACCTGTTGGAGGGAGCTTGGTTCTAGCTAATGGAACCTGTTCTCCTTCAGTGTTCTGTGCTGATGATGGTGTGAATAGACGTCAGTGTCAGACTAATGAATGAGCTTCTATTAAAGACTGGTGGACTGAGTTTTAAATGGTCTGAATTAATTTAGTAAAAGTTCTCAACATGTTTACAACTACACCGAATCTGACTATTTGTCAGCCACTCCAGGATATAAAAACTCCCCCATATTAAAACCAACAAGTATCTCCTGACTGAGCCTCAGCCCAGTGGCTCCAGATGGGACGGGGGGCGATACGAGAGCAGTAGCGAGAGACAGCACAGAGACAGATCGAGTCCTATCCTGATTAATACCTTTCGGGACAGCTTTAACAGGAAGCGAGCACGAAAACAAGACCCGGAGGCAGAGCGGCAAACAGCAACACTGCCAAACTTCAAAACAGCCGAGACAGGAGCCAATTTCAGGTAATTTCACCAAACGAGGGCAGAGAGAAAGCTGGAGGTTCTGCCCGTCAGACGCAGACATGCGGCGCAGAGGAGAAGCAGGTTAAGATGGGAAAGGAGCTAGATGAGGATGAGAGAGGAGATGAAACGGTCTTTAGATTGTCAGTCCTTTTAGATTGCAAATCACAAAATGGTTTTTACTGTGGAAGGGAAAAAAAAAGTGAAGATGGGTTCTGAGAAAGCCCGGAACGTTAAGCTGGAGAACAGCCAGCCTTAGGATCAGATAAAGCTCAGGCCGGAAGGTTAGAGTCAGATTTATTTTGCTGCTTAACCTGATCGGATTTGTGTTTTTGTGTTTTTTGTGTTTTGTGTTTTCAGCTATCAGCATGTTATCACTCGCTGCATATACACACACACACATATATACATATATATATATATACATACACACACATACATACATATATATATATATATACACATACACACACATACATATATATATATATATATATACACATACACACACATACATATATATATATATATATATATATATACACACATACACACACATACATATATATATATATATATATATATACACACATACACACACATACATATATATATATATATATATACACACATACACACACATACACACACATATATATATATATATACACACACATACATATACATATACATATATATATATATATACACACACACACACACACACACACACACACATACATATATATATCTCTATATCTATACACATATGGCCAAGACTGGATATTAATGCCTGGTGCAGACCAGTGACTGTGGTCCCTCTGACGTCATGTGATCTATCACAAGACGAGTCACCTTGCATGTTTAGTGTGGTAGTAACTTCATGCTCCAGCAGATGGCGCTGTACGAGGACAATGGGCTACAAATACCTATGGGGTGTGAGAGACGGGATCCATAGATGGAGAAGAGACGGTACAGTGCAGGAAACGTCTCGGCCCATGTGTGATTTAATGGGGTTAATGATTGGCTAAAAGCATCATTTGGGCGTGGCCAAAGACAATAGAAGTGAGCACACACATGAAGGTGCAGTAAATACACTTTCCCCAGAGTCGTGGGCAGCCTTGTCCACTGCGCCCGGAGAGCAGTCGGGGGTTAGGTGTTTTGCTCAAGGGCACCTCAGTCGTGTCCTTTTGGTTCAGATAATCGAACCGGCAACCTCCCGGTTAGGTTGGTTCCCCAACTTCCAGACCCCAGTGTGAAGGACGTAGCTGAATCTGCAGGTGTATGGAAGCGTACGGTCATACAGGTCTACCAGCAGTGGCTACAATCTCAGTCTACAGGGAGTTCTTCTTAGGACTGTGCCAGGGATGGCATCCACCAGATCAGAACTACACAATCCGTTGAGGTCAGAGTGGCTGAACATTGATGTGGTCTACATCCAGAAACTTGTCCAGCACTGGTTCACTCATTGTACCCAGCATTGGCAGGTTAAATGAATAACTGTTCCAACAAGCTGGACCACAAGAGTTACCCTTGCTATTGTCTTGCGGGAGCGACCAACGAATCCGTGTGTGGAGGCACCGTGGTCAACACCAAGCTGAACAGTTTGTTGTTACATGTCACACGTCCAGAAGGCCTTGTGTTACTCCACCTCCACCCCTACCGCACCATCTGCAGGAACTGTGTGAGGATATTCAGGCTGGATGGGACAGACTATCACAGGACACGCTTACATTTTAGGGCATTTAGCTGACGCTCTTATCCAGAGCGACTTACGAGGTTAATTGTGTTACAGGTGGGCCAATGCGGTGTTAGGAGTCTTGCCCATGGACTCTTATTTGTGTAGCACAGCACAGTCACCCAGACCGGTATTCAAACCCCAGTCTCCCACATGTGGTGGTGGCTCCCTGTTGGGTAGTAGTGTTATCCGCTGAGCTACACCAACCACGACACCATCAGGAACCTCTACAACTCCATGCAGAGACATCTTAAATGCTGGGTTAGCAAACCGGGTGGCCCAACACCATACTGAGAGACAGACTTCTGTATGTGTAGCTCAATAAATATTGATCATATCAGTCTAAATCTATTATCACTTATTGTTCCTGGTCACCTTTATCTTCCTTCCCAACAGCACCGCACTCCCACACCTCCTTATGGGTTATTGTTTATGAGAAGTGTATAGTCAGTCACATAGGAAAGTAGTTTGGGCTTCATCAGAAATGCATGAGATGTTATGGTGCAATAAACAAAAATCATACAGTATAATAATATTTGCTTCAGCTTGTTGAAAGAATGCTAATGCCTCAGGTGTACTTTCCCCCAAATGTCCAGTGGTATTTACAAAAACCAACATCCAACTAAAACAAATGAGCCGTTCCAGCATGAGCCAACATCCATAGAGACCCAACACTCCAGCATAGCCAAGGCCTCGACGTAGGCCTTCAATCCAAGTTACAAAAGCAGTCCAAATGTAAACCCCAAAACAAGAACACAACTACTCAACCATATAAAACAGAAACAGCCTAAAGCTCCAATGGAAAAAAAAAACACTCACCAATTCCCAGTGCCTGAGTTCATAACAGGAGAATCCATATCCATATTCCTTATGAGGATCATGTGGCATCATCCATACCAAAAAAACAAAACCTTTTTTCCCTCCTTTTTCTTCCACAGGAAGTCAAGACAAAGTGGAGGAAGTGCTATAATAAGCCCCTCCAGCAGAGGGCATCATAGAGTTAAATTGGTCCCAAGCTTTGGAAAAAAATGAAGAGAGTCATTGAGTTAAACTAGTTTAAATACTGAAGAGGCTTTGATGGGATAATTACTTACTACCTCACTGGTTCATGTGTTTCAGCTGGCAACAATTCATTTAACACCAGTGGGTGCAGTGAGGATCTTCCCCATTCCCTAAACTACCGTATGGGAAGTCGTATCCCGTGATCATGGTAAAGACGTTACTGTGTTTCAGAAGGGTCAGAATACTGTCCTTCATCAACCAAAAAAAAAAACAACTAAGAAGAAGCTGAAGTGAAGCTTGGAATTTGGTTCAGGACTGTGGTTGGAAAAGAACAATCCAGAAAAGAGCATCCATTTAGGCTGAGTTCAGACTGCAGGTAGATCGGACTAGTTTTGTTTGAGAAAACTGTCCAAATTGTTATTTGCAAGGGATCCAATCAAAATTGTGTGTCCAGACATCACCAGTCTATCCACATGGGTTGCTGGGGTAGTGCAGTAGGTACCAGTAACTACGTAGCGATGCTGGTGATGTGGCTTCCATACATGGGAGCAGGAGAGACGAGAGACGGTGCATCGTTTCACCCTCCCCACGGTTCACGACTCTATGGCATTCTTCTTGAAGAGCACTCCCGTCACTCCGGATTTAATGTGGTCATTGTTTGCCACGTTTTAAAATCCGATTTGAGCAGCCAGAGTGGCCAGATGGCGACGCATCCGTGAAAATCCGATTGGAATTGTATTTCAAACCAATTTCAAATGTATGGTTTGGACCTGTCGTGCAAAACACCCGACTTCATGTGGCTGCCCGCTGTCCAGAATATCAACAAGCCATTGGAATATGTCCTGTAAAACACGGAATTGTTTTTTATTTGGCAATTAAATGTAGCACCCCGTATTAAACTAATTTTTGAGCAATTTGTTCCGTATTTCTGTAAAATAGTTCAGTTTTTCCGTAAATGTCTGTAAATGTGTTCCGTATTTCTGAACTGAAATCACACTCTCTCTCTCTCACACACACACACTCACCACCTTTTTCCTTTTTCATAAAAAAAAAAAAAAAAAAAAAAAACTGCTATTGTTCCACCAACTGGATAACTTTAGTACTGCTGCTAAATTCAAATACAGTGTTTACAATGTCTAATGTTTACATCTACACCAAATGCACCTTACTGCTCCCACTACTAAGGGGCCGACTGCACTGTTCCCCCCCCCCGTATTTATTGTTTGTCTTGTAAATGGTTGTGTGTATTTATAGTATATTGTCTTGCGCACTTGCCCACGTGCACTTAATGTTGTATTGTTTTGTGTAGTCTATTGTTAGATGTAGCACCTTGGTCCTCAAGGAACGCTATTTCGTTTCACTGTGTACTGTACACCACTGTATATAGTTGAAATGACAAATAAAACCACTTGAACTTGAACAATTTCTGTAAATGTCTGTAAATGTGTTCCGTATTTCCGTAAATGTCTGTAAATGTGTTCCGTATTTCCGTAAATGTCTGTAAATGTGTTCCGTTTTTCTGTAAATGTCTGTAAATGTGTTCCGTATTTCTGTAAATGTCTGGAAATGTGTTCCGTATTTCCGTAAATGTCTGTAAATCTGTTCCGTTTTCTGTAAATGTCTGTAAATTTGTTCCGTATTTCCGTAAATGTCTGTAAATGTGTTCCGTATTTCCGTAAATGTCTGTAAATGTGTTCAGTTTTTCTGTAAATGTCTGTAAATGTGTTCCGTTTTTCTGTAAATGTCTGTAAATTTGTTCCATATTTCCGTAAATGTCTGTAAATTTGTTCCGTATTTCCATAAATGTCTGTAAAGTGTTCCGTATTTCCGTAAATGTCTGTAAATGTTTTCCGTTTTTCCGTAAATGTTTGTAAATGTGTTCCGTATTTCCGTAAATGTCTGTAAATGTGTTCCGTATTTCCGTAAATGTCTGTAAATGTGTTCCGTATTTCCGTAAATGTCTGTAAATGTGTTCCGTTTTTCCGTAAATGTCTGTAAATTTGTTCCGTTTTTCTGTAAATGTCTGTAAATGTGTTCCGTTTTTCTGTAAATGTCCGTAAATGTGTTCCGTATTTCCGTAAATGTTCGATATACACGTCTGTCACACACAACCTCTCTCAAACCACCCAACCCCAACCCACCCCCCGGACCCATTTCAAATACGAAACGCGCTTTGTTCCATATTACCATAAACGTCCGATAAACATGTGTCACACATGACTGATCACAATCTCTCACACAATCGCACCCCGCCCCAGAATCAGATCAAATATGGGACGCGATTTTGAACACGTCACTCATACATGACCACACCCAGTCTCTTATTTTCATTTCTGAAAGGTGGCAACCATAGCTACGGCTAACGAGATCTGAGCGACTGTCTGGCCGACTGTTAAAATCCGATTTGAGCAGCCAGACAGAGATGCATCCGTGAAAATCCAACTGGAATCGCATTTCAAACCAATTTCAAATATATGGTTTGGACCTGTTGTGCAAAAAACCCAACTTCATGTGGTTGCCCGCTGTCCAGATTATCAACAAGCCATTGGAATACAATCAGGGTATGCCCAAAATTGGATTTGGGCTGGCAGTCTGAACAAGGCCTTGAACTCTAGGTAAACTGGAATGGTAAGAAGTGGACAGTTCAACTCACTGCCCACTGTACAAGTCTCTGGAGGCAGTGTTATGATCTGGGGTTGCTTCAGTTGGTCAGATTAGGCTCAGCCGCATAACGTGGCAGTAACATTCAGCTGACCATCTGAATGTACTGACTCATCCAGGCTATCCATGGCCATATTCCAGGACAACAATCCCGGGATTTATCAGGCTCTGATGGTGGAAGACTCCGCATGTAACCCCATCAAAAGTCATCGGGATCCATAGAAGAAGACCTGATGGAGAGGTTCAAACCCGCTGTCAGCCTTCATGTAACTTCCTGTAACTCTGAATGGAAGTGAATGGTGTGACTTTGTGTGAAAACAATGCCACAATGAGTGCACCAGTGTGCAATGGGAGGAACATCTAATCGGAGTCTGGAGAACGTACACGTCGACACATATCACTGACTGCGCTCTGTCAGAGATGGATTATGCCGGGATGTAATGAGTGGCCTCACTTCTCAGCTATAAGCTTTAGGAGGCTGGGAACAAGGCGGAAGCGGTTGCCACAGTAATGACATTAGGCTTTGTTTGATGGCTGAATGAGGGAGGAGGAGCCTGGCCATGTGGCCGAGCTATTCCGGGCAACACACAGGCTGGCTTTCAGCCACAGCACAGCATGATACACACACACGCTGTCTCAGCATGAACATCTAACGAACGTCTCCCCGCACACACACACCCACACACACACACACTCACACACACACACACACACACATACACACACCCACACACACACACACACACACACACACCCCCAAACACACACACACGCATACACACACACACACACACACACGAGCATACACACACACACACACACAAACACACACACACACAAACGAATGGAAACCCCTATACAGGTGCACTTTGTAGATTCACAGTCAGACTGTGGCGACCCCCCTGGACCTCATACATCAGTAGAAAAGGACCTCTGTAAGACCACCAAGTATTATCTGGGTGGTGGATCATTCTTAACACAGCAGTGATCCTGACACGGGAATGCCTGTGGTGCTCATATGAGTGTTCAGGCTGAAACACTGTCTATAACTATAGTGTTAATGAGTGGCCTAAAGCATGGATAGGCTTTATAGGTGGGTACATGTCAATATGGCATATATCAGTCTTATAGGCACTGCTATAAGACAGCTCATCTATTCCTGAGGGCCATAAAGAAGCTTGAAATGGTCATATTTGTCAAAATTAATTATGACTATATTTGGTAAATAATAAGTATGCTTTGTCATACTTTGCTCAACACTACCAGTGGAGCAGCACCCCCTGGAAGAGTTGGTGGGGGCTTAACCAGGCCAGCCTTGAGGTTGCTGGTTGTAAGTGGAGCCCAAAACATAGAGGGATTATGTAGGATTACATAATACATTATACAAGAATGATTTTTTTACACCCATAGAATTCACCACCATAGAATTCACCACCACAGAATTCACCACTCATGCTCAGCTGTATACACCCATCGATCACTGTGTTGGGTACACCTTATGTATACCTGCAGAGCAGGTAATATTGTGTGACGGGTGGATCATTCTCAGCAACAGGTCTTGTGGGCAGCGTCCTGTGGGCCAACGTCCTGTGGGGCAACGTCCTGTTGGACAGCGACCTGTGGGCCAGGGTCCTGTGGGGCAGCGTCCTGTGGGATAGCGTCCTGTGGGATAGCGTCCTGTGG
>JAMWET010006804.1:52500-68923 GCA_024036415.1 Prochilodus magdalenae
CTATCTATCTCTCTTATCTATCTATCTCTCTTATCTATCTATCTCTCTATCTCTCCATCTCTCCATCTCTCTATCTATCTATCTATCTATCTATCTAATCTATCTACCTCTCTATCTATCTATCTCTCTTATCTATCTATCTATCTATCTATCTATCTATCTATCTATCTATCTATCTATCTATTTATCATCTATCTCTCTTATCTATCTATCTATCTATCTATCTATCTATCTATCTATCTATCTATCTATCTATCTCTCTCTCTTATCTATCTATCTCTCCATCTCTCCATCTATCTATCTATCTATCTATCTATCTATCTATCTATCTATCTATCTATCTATCTATCTAATCTATCTACCTCTCTATCTCTCTATCTATCTATCTATCTCTCTTATCTATCTATCTCTCTTATCTATCTATCTATCTATCTATCTATCTATCTATCTATCTATCTATCTATCTATCTATCTATCTATCTATCTAATCTATCTACCTCTCTATCTATCTATCTATCTATCTATCTATCTATCTATCTATCTATCTATCTATCTATCTATCTATCCATCTATCTATCTATCTCTCTTATCGATCTGTCTATCTATCTACCTCTCTATCTGTCTATCTATCTACCTCTCTATCTATCTATCTCTCTATCTATTTATTTATGTCCCAAATTAACTAATTAATTAATTTCCATTTTTTAAAGTTATGGTTGTATGTTACAATTTAATTAATTAATGCATTTATTTATTTATTTCCATTTTTATTTATTCCTGGCTGTATGTACCCAAACGTATCCATTGTTTTGCCACTCTCTTTGTTTTTCCGTATTGTGTCCTCTATTTAAACGCTGGCCCAGTAAGTATTATAACTTTATTCATTTTTATTCCCCAGTCTGATTAAAGCAGGCCTGGGAACGTTTTATTCCTCTTCCTCTATAGAAGGTTGGGTCTTTGCTGGTTAAAAGAACAGGATGTGAAGTTAAAGGGGGCAGGATATTCAATGGGTCACATGGCAAACACTACTTCTACACGTCGGTCTGAAAAAAGTTTGGGAACCACTGAGCTAACACGTAAGGCCTTCTGTCCAGTTCCTGAAGTCCTAGACAATGAGAGGCTGGATCCATCAAAGACAAAATGATATGATAAGAAGATGTAATTGGCTTTTACCAACTACAAACCAAACTGTGACATGACAAGAGTAAAACTACAACACCTGCCGGCTGTACAGCAGGATGGTTGTGTTGGATACAAGTGATCAAAAAAAGAGGTGGTACAACTGTAGTTGGAAATCACCAGACCTTCTCTGAAGGCCTAGAAAGGCCTGAGGGTTCCCCTGTGGTGTTCATACATATTGGATGGTGGTTGGGTTTCTGTTGGGATGAGCATGAGGGTGGTGTTTCTGACTTTTTCAGAAGGCCTGTCAAGTGTATGATGTATCATTGCTTATAAACACTGACCAAAGTGGACAAACCGTGCAAAATTAATGGTCTCAGTCAAAACATCCCCTTCCTCGCCTCACCATTCCCTTTAAAGCCAGGAACTGAAAGGCTGGAAAACTGTCACGTACAGCCAGCGTTCATACATAATCAGCTGGGAATGAGCTCCTGTTAAGTCCAAGGCCAGGATGATGTTTCCTTCAGCGCAGCAAGACTCGTCAAGTACCCTCAGCACCCCCCACTGTGATTCCCCTCTCTTTCATAACGACGGTCTGCCTGACACCCACTGTCCTCCTTTCACCGTCTGGAGTTGAAACGCTCCATACTTTACTCCACACGCCTGCCCTATATTCCCAGAGCAGGGTCAAGAGCAGGATGCTGAGGGGAATTCCCTGAGCCTGGCGAGCAAAAGCTGACAGATGGAAGGCACTAGATTTGCCCGTGCTGGCTCCAGGCAGGCCGGAGGATTGGGCCCAGGGCCTCTGGGCTCCTTCCAGATGCCGCAGAAGATGTTGTTCATTTGGACCAGATTTAGATTTTAGATTAGGCTTCCAGACATCATCGTACAGCCCCAGCGCTCAATCTCCTTCCTATTTCCCAATAAGCTGCGCTCAAAGCCAAGAACCAGTGATCAAAGACAATTCGTTGATTCGACCGGAATGTTGCGCGGGAACCCCTCAGTCAAGCATTTCATCAGGAAGCCAGTGGGAGGGTCCACAATCCCCCCCTGTATTTACAGCCCCTCCCCAGCCCGGGGCTTTATAGCCTCTGTAATACACTTGCATTGATTCATGAGCAGGCGGCCCAAAAGCGGCGTATTACCCAATTACGCAGCCGGCTCCTCATCGATCTACCCACTCTTCCTCTGATGGAGGGATTAGAGCAAGCCAGAGAGAGAGAGTTGCCTTTACTTCACATGCCAGAAGTAGCTAACACCTCATAAGATCTCATACCTCTGAGCCCGAAGAGAGTTCAGGCCAGATTACTGGTCAGCTGTGGATTTGAGGCCGAGGTCAACGTGTCAACTGTATTACATAAGCGCAGTCACAGCATGATATAACCATGGCATGGTGCCGAATAGCCAAGCCCAGGAACCACAGATCTGCTCCTGACTGGGAGCAAGACGCATACGTGTTGCAGTTTGACGTGAGACATGGGCCTAAGTGAAGGCGTTTGCCTAATTCTTGTTCGACCCACCGAGAGGTCAACTCACCTGCAACTCATGGTCAGAATCATCTCATGAGCAAGCTCCTATGAGCCCATGGTCGACCAACTCAAGCAGTGTACAAGATACTGAAGATACAAGAACTGCTGCCTGAGGATCAGCTGGTCCCGAGGTAGTTCCTTCCCCGGGTCATCAGTAGTACTGGTGTATTTATCGGTCACTACACATCTTACCCGAGGTACACAGCCTTTCTGACGGTTCCTTCCCCGGGTCATCAGTAGTACTGGTGTATTTATCGGTCACTACACATCTTGCCTTTTTGACGGTCACTACACATCTCACCTTTCTGACGGTCACTACACATCTTGCCTTTTTGACGGTCACTACACATCTCACCTTTCTGACGGTCGCTACGCATCTCACCTTTCTGATGGTCGCTACACATCTCACCTTTCTGACGGTCACTACACATCTTACCTTTCTGACGGTCATTACACATCTCGCCTTTCTGACGGTCACCACACATCTCCCTTTCTAACGGTCACTACACTCTCACCTGTCTGGCGGTCACTACACATCTCGCCTTTCTGACGGTCGCTACACATCTCGCCTTTCTGACGGTCACTACACATTTAGCCTTTCTGACGGTCACTACACATTTAGCCTTTCTGACGGTCACTACACATCTCGCCTTTCTGACGGTCACTACACATTTAGCCTTTCTGACGGTCACTACACATCTCGCCTTTCTGACGGTCGCTACACATCTCACCTTTCTGACGGTCGCTACACATCTCACCTTTCTGACGGTCACTACACATCTTACCTTTCTGACGGTCATTACACATCTCCCTTTCTAACGGTCACTACACTCTCACCTGTCTGGCGGTCACTACACATCTCGCCTTTCTGACGGTCGCTACACATCTCGCCTTTCTGACGGTCACTACACATTTAGCCTTTCTGATGGTCACTACACATCTCGCCTTTCTGACGGTTACTACACATTTAGCCTTTCTGATGGTCACTACGCATCTCACCTTTCTGACGGTCACTACGCATCTCACCTTTCTGATGGTCACTACACATCTCACCTTTCTGACGGTTACTACACTCTCACCTTTCTGATGGTCACTACGCATCTCACCTTTCTGACGGTCACTACGCATCTCACCTTTCTGACGGTCACTACACATCTCGCCTTTCTGACGGTTACTACACTCTCACCTTTCTGATGGTCACTACGCATCTCACCTTTCTGACGGTCACTACACATCTCGCCTTTCTGACGGTCACTACACATTTAGCCTTTCTGACGGTCGCTACACATCTCACCTTTCTGACGGTCACTACGCATCTCACCTTTCTGACAGTCACTACACATTTAGCCTTTCTGACGGTCACTACACATTTAGCCTTTCTGACGGTCACTACACATCTCGCCTTTCTGACGGTCACTACACATTTAGCCTTTCTGACAGCGACTACACTCACTTTTCTGACAGTCACTACACTCTCGCTTTCTGACAGTCACTACACTCTCGCCTTTCTGAAGGTCACTACACATCTCGCCTTTCTGACAGTCACTACACTCACTTTTCTGACAGACTACACTCTCGCTTTTCTGACAGTCACTACACTCTCACCTTTCTGACGTTCACTACACATCTCGCCTTTCTGACAGTCACTACTCTCGCTTTTCTGACAGTCACTACACTCTCGCTTTTCTGACAGTCACTACACATCTCACCTTTCTGACGTTCACTACACATCTCGCCTTTCTGACGGTCACTACACATCTCGCCTTTCTGACGGTCACTACACATCTCGCCTTTCTGACGGTCACTACACATCTCGCCTTTCTGACGGTCACTACACATCTCGCCTTTCTGACGGTCACTACACATCTCGCCTTTCTGACGGTCACTACACATCTCGCCTTTCTGACAGTTACTACACTCTCGCCTTTCTGACGGTCACTACACATCTCACCTTTCTGATGGTCACTACACATCTCCCTTTCTGACTGTCACTACACATCTCACCTTTCTGACGGTCACTACACATCTCCCTTTCTGACGGTCACTACACATTTCGCCTTCCTGATGGCCACTACACATCACACCTTTCTGACGGTCACTACACATCTCACCTTTCTGACGGCCACTACACTCTCACCTTTCTGATGGTCACTACACATCTCGCCTTTCTGATGGTCACTACACATCTCGCCTTTCTGACGGTCACAACACATCTCGCCTTTCTGACGGTCACTACACATGTGGTTCCAACATGAAAGTCAGTATCCGCCCCTAGCCTGTAACTCTTCCTGACACAACTGCATTTGAGGAACTTGACACTTGAGTCTGAGGCAACTATCTGATGATTATGGCCAGAGCTGAGTGTGAAAGTCGGCCCCCGAGAAAGTGACTCTGACCCCACCCGCTTATCCAATGAGTGAACACACTCATATACACACTCATATTTATACAACACATGAGTTTGAATTCTTTTTATTTAATTGTACATCTTCAGTGGGGCTCTACAGGTGTGGCATGCATATCACCACATGCTCCACCTTTTGCTGTTGGTGTTGTTATTTGTTGATTGGTTCAAGTTGTGTGTTTTATGTTTACTGCCAATAGTGGCCAAAGTGGGATAGTGCCCCTCGGCAGTGTGGAGAAAATCAGAGCCTCCCATAAACTTAAAGTTGAACCCTGCAGAGGACCAAGCCCGGCCGAGCCCCCCAGTGTGCCCAGGGACTCTGCTCGGATTTTGGATTGGGAGGTGGGGGATATGTAGCGTCCTGCTACAGGATTGATAGAGCACAATCAACAAGACAACCAAGCTCAAACTTAACATGACCCTAAAGTATTTTACATCACAAAGGACACACGTTAATGACCAGTCCAACACTGCACGAACCACTTCCACCACCGCAGTTCCTCTGAGCAGCTTCTGTTTGTTTTCGCGTTATATTCTTTTTTAGAAAAGACTGTGTCTTACATGAGCCTAGTGGGGTGGAGGCAGCCTTTGCTGTCGTCTTCTGAGGCATGCAAATGAAATGTACTTATACGTAGTCTGAAAGAGGCATAAGTGGGCCAATATGGATTCATACACACGGAGAAAACCGCGGGCGAAAGTGAGAAGAGGGATGTGTGCGCGCCTCGCATCTGCCGCATCCGTGCAGGTCTAATTTGAGTCATCTCTCCTGCCATTACAGAAATCAAAGCTGCGCTCGGAACTTTGATATGAGGGGGGAACAACCTGAAATGGCTCTTTGTTCAGGAAGAGAATGGATATGACAGCAGCTGACCAACCCGGGGCGGTTCTGTTGCCCCCTGACAAATCGAAAAAGAAGGCCGGAAATCTGCTCTATGGAGAGGCCGCGCGAGAGTTGCTGTCAAACCTCGACGGGACCCCGCCAAAAGCCAGACAGCAGTCCTCCCAGGTTCGGCTCTGGAGAGAACAAAAGGCACCTGAAGCCAGAAGTGCAGTCCTCGAGGGAGCGCGCTGTTTACTGGATGGTGTCAAAGCCACGGAATTGGAGTTCTGCGTTTGATGGAAACAACAGCAGAGCCCTTGACGCTGCGCTAGTCCTCATACCCCGCTCCACTACTGACCCTGACGAGAAGACAACGGAAGCCGCCACCGCCGAGGCGAAACAACACGTCTCCCAAGAGATGGCTTCCGATACAGCAGCTCAATAAATATACTTCATATTTGGGTCACTCCGACAGCACAGGTCCCGTCAATCCTCTCGGCAAAGCACGTGCACCATCAAACGCACCTTAATCTGCTCCTCCCTCACATCCCTCTGGTGATTGCTTCCCTCTCTGAGAAAGGTTCACAGCAAATTGTCAGTGTTAATACCTTAATCTCCCTCACCGAGCAGAACACGTAGACCGGGAGTGTTTTTTCCAGAGCACTGACACTTACAGGACATTTTAATGGACGCTAATCGCTTTACCCCCATCTTATAAGGTACTTGGAAAGGGTCATTCGGCGGTCATGCTGACGGGAAGGGAATGGGAATTCGGGATTTCTGTCAGAGATGTATTACAGCTTGTTTGGCGCCGGAGGATTGTGCTGTTTGGTTCACGACCGCATATGAAATAGGCATATTAAAGATCTAGCTAGCACCGTGTTCCTTAACCCTGGTCCTGGAGGCTCCCTGCCCTGCACATTTCAGTGGATTCCCTGCATTAACGCACCACCTGCAGCTCTGAGGGGGCTTGTTAATGAGCTGGTGAGTTGAGTCAGGTGTGTTGGGGAAAGTGCAGGGTGCCTCCAGGACCAGGGTTCGGAAACACTGAGCTAGCAGATGACGCTACTCTGTAACTGGTGACTGAAGCCACCTGGCCTGGCCTACGGACTGGTACTCCTTCTCCTGTGTCGTAAACCTGGCTGTCCATGGATGTGAGGGGAGTGTAACAGTAGCAAGACCCGAGATTAGGGTTGCCACCCGCCCCGTAAAATATTAAATTCTGGCAATTAAATGTTGTGTCCCGTATTAAACCTATAGGGGGAGCAATTTGATCCATATTTCCGTAAATGTCCTTAAATTTGATCCGTATTTCTGTAAATGTCCTTAAATTTGATCCGTATTTCTGTAAATGTCCTTAAATTTGATCCATATTTCCGTAAATGTCCTTAAATGTTTTCGGTATTTCCGTAAATGTCCTTAAATGTTTTCGGTATTTCCGTAAATGTCCTTAAATTTGATCCGTATTTCCGTAAATGTCCTTAAATTTGATCCATATTTCCGTAAATGTCCTTAAATTTGATCCGTATTTCCGTAAATGTCCTTAAATTTGATCCGTATTTCCGTAAATGTCCTTAAATTTGATCCATATTTCCATAAATGTCCTTAAATTTTTTCCGTATTTCCGTAAATGTCCTTAAATTTGATCCGTATTTCCGTAAATGTCCTTAAATTTGATCCATATTTCCGTAAATGTCCTTAAATTTGTTCCGTATTTCCGTAAATGCTCTAAATTTGATCCGTATTTCCGTAAATGTCCTTAAATGTTTTCGGTATTTCCGTAAATGTCCTTAAATTTGATCCGTATTTCCGTAAATGTCCTTAAATTTGATCCATATTTCCATAAATGTCCTTAAATTTTTTCCGTATTTCCGTAAATGTCCTTAAATTTGATCCGTATTTCCGTAAATGCTCTAAATTTGATCCGTATTTCCGTAAATGTCCTTAAATTTGTATATATATATATACATGACTATATGTAGGGTCAGTCAGGTACAGAGATAAGGTCAGTCCTGGCTTACTTCACATGTGCAGTCGAGCGTGAAACTCGAATCATTCACATCTCTCACACTGTCGAACCCACCCACCAAGTTTCATTCCTGTCAGTGGACTGTTTCCAGGTGCAGCTATTTTGTTGATCTTCGATCTTATTTTTGATATTGTATTTGATACTGATGAGAGTTTTGGGCAGCTAACTGCAAACCCTGGTTGCTAAGGTTAAAACCGCACCTGACGTTTATTCAGGTGGTCAGCCACCAGCGTATTCAGGCACAGCCTCATTTCCTCACGGGTCTTGTGATACTGCGTTCATCCCACGCGTCCCCTCGCGTCATCTTTCACATCTTTTCAGCCTCATGAGTGCCGTTGTCTCACGCCGCAGAGGCATGACTTATTACGGCTTATAAAATCAAACCCAATTTTACGGCCCCTCAATTGAGGAAGGCCCCACCAGAGGAGCAAAAGCTAAAGGTGGCTGGAGTGATATAGAGTGATATAGAGTGATATAGAGTAGCTGAGCACTTTTCCTCTCACCAAAGTACATAAAAAGGCGAAATTGAGAAACTTCCATAAAAGCCACGTCCCGCGCTGGCGCTGGTCTACGGGAGTTAATTATCCAAGAGAGTAATAACCTTATCAAGAGTGCATGAGAGCCAGCCGTCACAGTGATTTATACAGCCTACCTTTCTCTCTCTCTCTTTCTCTCTCCCTCCCTCTCTCTCTCTCTCTCTCACCCACAATCACTCAGTTTATCCAGCCCCTCGACTACACGCCTGGACCACTCCGGCCTGCCGGACACATAAATCCATCATATTACTGAGATGGGCCTTCTTCCTTTGGAGCCACCTTGTTAATCTTCTCAACAGTGCGGTCACTCTGAAGTGTTAGCATGTGAAAGTGGACAGGGCGTCGTAGCCGAGGCTGTGTTCAGCACAAGCCCGTTGTTTGAGGGTTTGATGTTTATAGAGTATATAAGTCACGCTCGGTTTTAAATACATTTGGAATCCATATTTAGACACTTGACAGGTGTTTAAAACCACCTGGGATAAACTCACCGGTCCTCTAGTGGTGGGAGAGTCGTTCCTGAGGTTGACTGGGCTGTCCTGACCACCTGCTGCAGACACTTGTGGTCCTGTGTTCAATGGGTTGCCGCCTAAGGAGGCTCTTGGGAAGCGCGGTACTTCTGGTAGGAGAGACTTTGATTGCATACGGTGTTGTGAATGTCATGTTGAAGATGTGTACATGGGTTAGAGCGGGTTTACCTTTATCTTCCTCTACGCTGACAACACCTCGGCACAGTTCCGGGTTTCCCCGCTGCCCCCTCTGACACACCTACGGTGGGGCAAAACAGTATTTAGTCGGCCACTGATTCTGAAAGTTCTCCTACTTGGAAAGATGAGAGAGGTCTGTAATTTTTATCATAGGTACAATTCAACTATGAGAGACAAAATGAAATAAGAGAAAGAGAAGTTTTTTTTAAGAATTTATTTGTAAATTATGGTGGACAATTTGGTCAATAACAGAAGTTTTACTCTGTAAGATGACCTTTGCTGGTGATGACAGAGGTCAGACGTTTCCTGTAAGTCTTCACTGTAGCTGGTATTCCGGCCCATTCCTCCATGCAGATCTCCTCTAGAGCAGTGATGCTTTGGTGCTGTCGCTAAGCAACACCGACTTTCAACTCCCTCCACAAATTTTCTATGGGGTTGAGGTCTGGAGACTGGCTAGGCCACTCCAGGACCTTAAAATGCTTCTTACGGAGCCGCTCCTTTGCTGCCCTAGTGGTGTGTTTGGGATCATTGTCATGCTGGAAGACCCAGCCACGTTCCATCTCCACCACTCTCACTGATGGAGGAGGTTTTGGCTTAAATCTCACGATACATGGCCCCGTTCATTCTTCCCTTAACACGGATCAGTCCTTCATCCCCTTTGCAGAAAAACTGTCCCAGAGCATGATGTCTCCACCCCCATGCTTCACAGTAGGTATGGTGTTCTTGGGAGGCAACTCAGCAATCCCCTTCTCCAACACGATGAGTTGAGTTTTCAGCAAAAAGTTCTCTTCGTTTCATCTGACCACACGATATTCTCCCAATCCTCTTCTGGATCACCACCCACTAATTATTAGCATGATTTAGACAGATATGATTAATATTATAGAGCTACACATACAGAAGTAGTGTCTCTCAGTATGGCGTCAGGCCGCCGTGTTTGCTAGTGCAGTATGCCTGTTCTGGGTGTGCCGGTTTCCCTCCCAGACCATGCAGTCAGATGACCTGGAGATGCTAACCTGCCCCGCTAGGTGTGAGCGTTGGTGTGCTACTGACTGTGTATGTTTGTGAGTCTGCCCTGTGATGGACTGATGGCTTGGCCAGGGTGTTTCCAGCCTTCCACCCCATGAACACTGGGATAGGCTCCAGAATGATAACGCAGATGAGAAGATGACTCAGTGAGTGATTATTATCGATGCTCCTGGTGCCTGTTACTCACACCCGCCTGTTGGCTGGTTTTGGAAACCCCTCTGTATTTATAAAGCGTTTCAGAAGCTCTGATATTTTGCAGTGAGTTCAGCTCATGAAGTCCGAGGAGGAGATGGTGGTGCTAATGAACGTTCTTTCCCAGCGCAACGTCGCTATCACTCGCTCTCTTTCACCGTCCACACTTTCACTGTGTCATATCACAGCGCTGTCCAAGCTCTGCCTCTCCACACTGTAGGGACGTCCATGTCTGGCTGGAGGAAGTGCTAATGGTCTTTCTGCATGTCTGCTCTGAGATGGGCTTTTTATAATCTTATAGCAATGCGTTATGAATATGGAGGAATCTGAATGGTTCAGACTGAAGTCTCTACAGCACGCCTACAGAGTTCCCCCGTATATACACTGAACATTCTGTCAGCTCCACACACCATATAGGAGCACTCTGTAGTTCTACAGTTACAGACTGTAGTCCATGTGTTTCTCTGTATATGTATAAGAGAAGAGGAGAGAAGAGAAGAGAAGAGAAGAGAAGAGAAGAGAAGAGAAGAGAGGGAAAGAGAAGAGAATAGAATAGAAGAGAAGAGAAGAGAAGAGAAGAGAAGAGAAGAGAGGGAAAAAGAAGAGAAGAGGAGAAAAGAAGAGAAGAGGAGAGAAGAGAAGAGAAGAAAAGAAAAGAGAAGAGAAGAGAAGAGAAGAGAAGAGAGGGAAAGAAGAAAAGAGAAGAGAAGAGAAGAAAAAAGAGGGAAAGAAGAGAAGAGATGGAGAGAAGAGAGGGAGAGAAGAGAAGAGAAGAGAAGAGAAGAGAAGAGAAGAGAAGAGAAGAGAAGAGAAGAGAAGAGAGGGGAAAAGAAGAGAAGAGGAGAAAAGAAGAGAAGAGAAGAGAAGAGAAGAGAAGAGAAGAGAAGAGAAGAGAAGAGAAGAAAATAGAGGAAAAGAAGAGAAGAGAAAAGATGGAGAGAAGAGAGGAAGAGGAGAGAAGAGAAGAGAAGATAAGAAAAGAGATAAGAACAGAAGAGATGGAGATAAGAAGAGAAGAGAAGAGAAGAGAAGAGAAGAGAAGAGAAGAAAAGAGAAGAGAAGAGAGGGAAAGAAGAGAAGAGAAGGAAAGAAGAGAAGAGAAGAGAAGAGAAGAGAAGAGAGGAAACAAGAGGGAAAGAAGAGAAGAGAAGATAAAAGAAGAGAAGAGAAGAGAGGAGAAGAGAGAAGAAGAGAAGAGAGAAGAAAAGAAAAGAAGAGAAGAGAAGAGAAGGGAAGAGAAGAGAAGAGAGGAAACAAGAGGGAAAGAAGAGAAGAGAAGAAGAGAAGAGAAGAGAAGAGAAGAGAAGAGAAGCGAAGAGAAGAGAAGAGAAGAGAAGAGAAGAGAAGAGAAGAGGAAATCCTTCTTCACATGAGCCAAGAAAATCAACAAAAGGAAAGGAAAGGAAAGTTCTGGATCAGGAAGAGAGGTACAGTTTGTTCCACCCGAGGTTCTGGACTTGGGGGTGGTCAGTCCATTGTTCAGAGAACACTTCTGTGAGGAGCTTCTTGAACGGTTACACCTCCTTTCAGACCTCCATGGCGTTGAGGTGTCTCCTCACAGTGGAAGGATGGACAGAAACGCCTGTGGATCTTGATGTTGTCCTCTCTCTCGAACATGAAAGCTGCTGTTTATCTGAGGAGGACAGTTGAGGTGGTCTTCCAGGTGGTTGCTAGGAACTCCTGTTTGGGTCCACTTCTTTTATTTTGTCGTTCTCCGTCCTTACTCAATTCATTCACTCTTCAGTTCAACTATTCTTCATTTCCTTACATCTAATCTTCTCAGAGGACAGTGAATGAAGGGTGGTCCCTGACCTAGGCACAGCGCTGTAGCTGCTTCTATTCACACATATTCAAAGTCCTGACACTGTATAAAAAGCTCGTGTGTGTCTCTATCCAGCGGGCCACCATGGCGGCAGCCTCCGGTCCAGGTGTGCGTGCACGCTAGCTTTCATTACACTGAGATTGGCCAGGTGTATGTGCGCACGGGAGATTTCATTACCGTGAGATTGCCTTCTCAGACGCGCGTCACGCACACACCCGGGGAGAAGGGGAGCGCACAGCTGGCGAGCCGACACGCTTTTCCATCTCCATTTCCACCGCGAAGGAGGCGCAGGGAAACACAGCAACCTGGCTTATCTGCATAAGGCATCGGTCTGTGGGAGAGGAGAAGAAGAGATGGAGGGATGAAGAATTCCAGTGCTATTCATTCCTTTAAAGCAGCGGATAAAACACTGTTTAAGCGTTCCATCGATAATGGGCGGGGCTAATCCGCTGTGGGCCACATAGGCAGAAATGCATGCAACAACTTTACATGATACGGTTTAATCACTTACGTACTCAGGGGCGGAAATGGGCTGGAGGTGGTGTCAAACGCTCTGGCGTTGGTCCAACCTGGAAGTGTACCAGTGCTAACTTCACCAGTGCCACCTTACCAACCTTGCCGTCCCACACAGCTCCGCCACCTACTTGCCTTTCCAGTCCATGGGAAGCATGCACCTGGCCGACCATGCTGCCAGTACCTGTCCAAAGCGTTAGTGGAGGGTCATGGACAACAATGCCATGCTCATCATGCCACCATCAACATGTCCTTGCCACCTCTATTGCCATCCTCCAGATCCACTGTTAGTGCCTTGCTGTGCTGCTTCGTCTTTGCTGTCTCTGAGCTTGTTTCAAGCCTCTGGGAGAGAGTGCTATCCCACTTCTGACACCAACGTAGCTTCAGCAAAGATGAAGATGCGGGTAACGTTGCACATTAAAAATGAATGCTGTGTTTTTGAGCTGGCAGCGAGGGATGTCTCGGTGCTACTCACGCACTCAGGATAGCAGGCGGGTCACAAGTAGCAGCAACCACCTAAACAACCAACATTACAGTCTTTCCTACTGCCATTGTGGTGCCTTCAGAGACCCCCTTCAGATGAGCCAAAAAATAACCAACCAAGGATATGAGGAACCCCTAGTGTTAAGGTCCTACCACCAGTATGATGTTTCTCAGATGTCTCTGGGAACCAGAAAGAGAGGTGCTGCTAGTTCCCCCAAACAATCCCGCCCCCACTCCCCCCTGCCTCATCCCAACACCAGCCTCTCAATTCAGGGGCACATCTAAGAATTATAAAAAGACTCAAATGACTCGCGGTTAATATTTTATCACTCCTCCTAAGTAGACGCCGATGCATTATTCACCGCGGAGGCGTAAACCATCAGGATTCCTGCCAATCAGAAGCTCCCCCAGTGAGCCGGGCGACATCTGACGGAGATTTCCCACTGCAGGTGTGCTGGAGGGCATTTCTAGGCGCAGCAGTTCGGCGTCTGCTGGCCGTCTGTAAATAGAGAAGATGTCTGGACTCTGGGGGATGTCCTGGGGAAAGCTTGTGGACATCTTATGTAACCACAGCCACATCTTAAACCGGCCTGTTGTGATGTTTTAAGTCTGCCAGTGAGAAAGTGTTTGATGTATTTCCTACGAATATGGGATTTTTGCATGGGACATCTTTCTCCTATCTGCATGCACTCAGAAATAAGTGGCACCCAGAAGGAGGAGTGCAAGTGCAGTGGTGTTGGGTAGGAAGATAAAGGCTCTCCCTTTTTAGTTCTGCTGTAAGAGCCAGGCCTGCCGGAGTCACTGCTGCACTCTGTTAACACCATATAGTGTGTTCAGGTCTTCTGTCAGAGCTAACAGTCTGTCTGTTCTCTTTGTCTGAGCTGAACTGCTGCCCATCCTGTGTGGCCTGATGCTGTTGCTACATCTGCTCTGACTGGGAGCCACTGGGAGCCTTTAACCCCCACGGAGCTCCTGGCTGTCCTGCACTGTGGAAGCTTGGCCTGCTGACCCATCTTATGACCCACCAACATAATTATAGACTAATCAGACACTACACTCTGCTTTCTAGGGCTGTCTTGTATCTGGTGTTGACCCGAGGGGGATGGGTTCCCCCTTTGAGTCTTGGTTCCTCTTGAGGTTTCTTCCTTCCTAACTAAGGGAGTTTCTCCTTGCCTCTGTGGCCCACGGCTTGCTCATCGGGGGCTCGAACACCAGATTCTTTGTAAAGCTGCTTTGTGACCACATCTGTTGTAAAAAGTGCTATAGAAATAAATGTTGATTGATTGATTGATTGATTGTTACCAGGATCAATAACTGATGATAAATTTAGACTGTTATGATCAATATTTATTGAGCTACACACTGAGAAGTCTGTCTCTCAGTATGGCGGCATCCGGCCACCATATTTGCTAACCCAACACGCCAGACGTCTCGGTATGGAGCTGTAGAGGTTCCTAATGTTGTCCTGTGATAATCCATCCCATGCAGCTTGAATATCCTCACACAGTTCCTACAGATTTGGTGGTAGGGGTGGAGGTGGAGTGACACCAGGTCTACACACACGTAGATTTAACAGTAGAACTATACAGGACTCTTATTGTGAAAGCTTTGGCCTTCTGGCTGAGAGCGGTGAAGTCACTGTGAGTGAAGTGCTGGTAAAATGAGCCGTTAAGTCAGCATTATCAGTGGATTAATTTGATAAATCGATTAATTTTTTAACTCTGACTCGCGCCATGAATTTCATCAATTCTGAAAGGCTGATTTAACCAACTTTCAGTCTTAATTACGATAATAGCGGCGTTAGTTATAGCTATATTACAGCGTGCAGCGCAATCTCTCTGGAATTACGTTGGAATGGTTCCTCATGCATGCAACATCAATCACCAGTCTAAGCTGATTTCACACAGCTTACGTTGGGCAACCAGCCACGGTGTCTAGAGGGGGGAAGCAAATCTTCCCATCAGATGTAAATATTCAGCAGGAAAATAAAAAATGTATTTGCTGTCTGGATTTAAGGATAAACTGTTCATGTGTGACAAGCCATATGAACCTGTCTCTGGTAGTTTGAGGCCCTTGGCATAGCGTCTATACGTCCTTTAACAAGGTTCTTTAGATTTCACATCTCAATTACCAAAAAAGGTTCGTTTGTCAATCATCCACTGAAAGATTATTCAGTACGGCTGTTCAGACGTGAAATTTTAGCTGACGGTTATTATTTTTCATATTCCCTCATCATTAAAAGAATGAGCCCAGAAGGAGGTGTGGGAGTGCGGTGGTGTTGGAAAGGGAGATAAAGGTGACCAGGATCACTGATGATAAGTTTAGGCTGATATGATCAATATTTATTGAGCTACACATACAGAAGTCTGTCTCTCAGTATGGCGTCGGGCCGCCGTGTTTGCTAACACAACATACCAGACGTCTCGGTATGGAGCTGTAGAGGTTCCTAATGGTGTCCTGTGATAATCCATCCCATGCAGCTTGAACATCCTCACACAGTTCCTGCAGATGGTGCGGTAGGGGTGTAGGTGGAGTGACACCAGGCCTTCTGGACAACAAACCGTTCATCTTGGTGCTGACCCGCTGGTGACCCTCCCACCCCCCCCACCCCCCTCCAAACCCCCCCCCCCCCCCCCCCCCCACCCCCCCCCCCCCCCCAACCCGCTGGTGACCCGCTGCCATCCTGAGTCACTCCATGACAGTCTGGCACAACACCACTGCAGTCTTTGCCAAAGTTGATGTGGTATTAAGGGCAGTCATCGTAATGGTCATGTATTCATGGGCATGTGTTCATGCGTGGTGCAGCCGTCTGCCAATGGTGCTGGCACTAACAGGACGACTCATGTAGGGCATCACTGCTCACCGAATGTCCACAATTGTGGATGTTGGGTCACTTCTCTATCTGGAGGACCTCATATAGGTGTTCCAGATCCTTCATGTCGCCGGTGCATGCCTTCTTCTATCCACTGCCGCCACAGCGATAAAGGCCCATCCTTACTTACATCACATGCACAGCCGAGCGTGAAACCTGAATTACTCGCACGTCTCATAATGTCAAACCTACCCAACAGCTTTCACTGCGATGAGGAGGTTGATTTAGAATCAGAATCAGGATCTTTACTTTGCTAAGTATGTCACATACACAAGGACTTCGTCTTGGTTAGAGCGCATGGCACGTAACAAGCCTATCCCAGCTCTCCCAGGCAGAACATAATCAAAATGGGGGGATTCCTATGGTCTCGT
>JAMWET010006805.1:0-5000 GCA_024036415.1 Prochilodus magdalenae
TGGAGTCTGTGGTACTGAGTTAGTTTAGACCTGTAGACGAGGTAACTGGTCTGTCTGTACTGGTTTAGTTAGACCTGTAGACGAGGTAACTGGTCTGTGTAGTATGGTTAGTTCAGACCTGCTAGACGAGGTAACTGGTCTGTGTACTGGTTTAGTTAGACCTATCGTAGACGAGGTAACTGGTCTGTGTACTGGTTTAGTTAGACCTGTAGACAAGGTAACTGGTCTGTGTACTGGTTTAGTTAGACCTGTAGACGACGGGTAACTGGTCTGTGTACTGGTTTAGTTAGACCTGTAGACGAGGTAACTGGTCTGGTGTACTGGTTTAGTTAGACCTGTAGACGAGTAACCTGGGCTGTGTACTGGTTTAGTCAGACCTGTAGACGAACGGTAACTGGTCTGGGTACTGGTTAGTTAGACCTGTAGACGAGGTAACTGGTCTGTGTACTGGTTTAGTTAGACCTGTAGACGAGGATAACTGGTTTTTGGGGAGGATACCTAAAAAGATAACTTAAACCCTGGTTTAGTTAGACCTGTAGATGAGGTAAACTGGTCTGTGTACTGGTTTAGTTTAGTTAGACTGTTAGACGAGGTAACTGGTCTGTGTACTGGTTTAGTCAGACCTGTAGACGTGGTTTAACTGGTCTGTGACAAACACACCACACTACAGTTTAGCTTAGACATGTGAGCCACGACAAAGGTAACTGGTCCGGGACACTGGTTTAGTCAGACCTGTAGACGAGGTAACTGGTCTCGTGGTACTGGTTTAGGCAGTCAACCTGTAGACGACGGGTACTGGTCTGGGATACTGGTTTAGTTAGCAGAAGAGTCCAGTAGTTTATATGTTAGTCTGTGGGATTATGGGGTAACTGGTCTGTGTACTGGTTTAGTCAGACCTGTAGTATCACAGAGGTAACTGGTCTGGGATACTGGTTTTAGTTAGTCTACATTGTCTGGTGGTGGATTAGGCTCCTTAACTGGTCGTTGGAGTCCTCGAGACCGCCGTTTTTCCTTGTACTGGCTTTTAGTTAGACCTGTAGATGAGGTAACTGGTCTGTTGTGCACGCTGGTTTAGTTAGACCTGAGTTGATCGCGTGAGGTAACCGTTGTGGTGGTGTTGATGTACTGGTTTATGTTAGACCTGTAGATGAGGTACAAAACTGGTCTGTGTACTGGTTTTTACTTAGACCTGTAGATGAGGTAATGGTCTGCGCGCTTCTTGTGTACTGGGTTTTAGTTAGATGGGTCTGTAGACAATGATGAGGTAAACTGGTCTGTGTACTGGTTTAGTTAGACCTGTAGACGAGGTAAACTGTCTTTTTTTTTGTACTGGTTTAGTTAGACCTGTAGACGAGGTGGTAACTGCTGGTCTGTTGTACTGGTTTTAGTTAGACCTCGTAGACGAGGGTAACTGGTCTGTGGACTGGTTTAGTTTAGACCTGTAGACGAGGTAACTGGTCTGTGGACTGGCTTTTAGTAGATGAGGACCTGTAGACGAGGTAACTGGTCTGTGTACTGGTTTAGTTAGACCTGTAGAAGAGGAGGTAACTTTTTTGGTCTGTCTTGTACTGGTTTAGTTAGACCTGGTAGACGAGGTTGGGTAACTGGTCTGTGTACTGGTTTTAGTTAGACATTGTAGACGGTAACTGGTCGTGTGACTGGTTTAGTTAGACCTGTAGACGATGGGGTAACTGGTCCTGTGTACTGGTTTAGTTAGACCTGTTAGACGAGGTAAGGGGGGTGGTCTGTGTAATGGTTTAGTTTAGACCTGTAGATGGAGGTAACTGGTTCTCTGTACTGGTTTAGTTAGACCTGTTTTAAATACGAGGTAAATGGTCTGTGTACTGGTTTTAGTCAGACCTGTAGATGAGGTAACTGGTCTGTGTACTGGTTTAGTTTAGACCTGTAGACGAGGTAACTGGTCTGTGTACTGGTTTAGTTAGACCTGTAGACGAGGTAAACAACTGGTCTGTTGTACTGGTTTAGTCAGACCTGTAGATGAGGTAGGTAACTGGTCTGTGTACTGGTTAGTTTTTAGACCTGTAGACGAGGTAACTGTGTTCTGGGTACTGGTTTAGTTAGACCTGTAGACGAGGTAACTGGTCTGTGTACTGGTTTTAGTCAGACCTGTAGACGAGGTAAACTGGTCTGTGTACTGGTTTAGTTAGACCTGTAGACGAGGGTAACTGGTCTGGTGACACTGGTTTAGTTAGACCTGTAGACCGAGGTAACTGGTCTGGTGTTTACTGGTTTAGTTAGACCTGTAGACGAGGTAACTGGTCTGTGTACTGGTTTAGTTAGACCTGCAGGCGAGGTAAACTGGTCTGTTGTACTGGTTTAGTCAGACCTGTAGACGAGGTAACTGGTCTGTGTACTGGTTTAGTCAGACCTGTAGACGAGGGTAACTGGTCTGATGTGTCACTGGTTTTAGTCAGACCTGTAGATTGAGGTAATGGTTCTGTGTACTGGTTTAGTTAGACCTGTAGACGAGGTAACTGGTCTGAGGACACTGGTTTAGTCAGACCTGTAGATGAGGTAACTGGTCTGTGTACTGGTTTAGTTAGACCTGTAGATGAGGTAACTGGTCTGTGTACTGGTTTAGTTAGACCTGTAGACGAGGTAACTGGTCTGTGTACTGGTTTAGTTAGACCTGTAGACGAGGTAACTGGTCTGTGTACTGGTTTAGTTAGACCTGTAGACGAGGTAACTGGTCTGTGTACTGGTTTAGTCAGACCTGTAGACGAGGTAACTGGTCTGTGTACTGGTTTAGTTAGACCTGTAGACGGGTGGTAACTGGTACTATGTCTTTGTGTGTACTGGTTTAGTCAGACCTGTAGACGAGGTAACTGGTCTGTGTACTGGTTTAGTTAGACCTGTAGACGAGGTAACTGGTCTGTGTACTGGTTTAGTCAGACCTGTAGACGAGGTAACTGGTCTGGGACACTGGTTCCTATGGGTGAGATAAGGAGGCCCACACTGCAGTCAGCTCCTCCGGTACAGTGACCTCCTCCAGGGCTCACCGCTGCACCGCTGCAGATCTGAACTGCTGAGTCAAGTCATTCAGCTAGGCACGCCGCGCCTCCACTCACCTCCCAGAGCTGCTTTCATCACGAAGTTCATCTCTGCTCCTCAGTTCCTCCTCCCTCCTTCACCGAGTCTCCTGTTCACCTGCAGAGGAGCAAACACCGCACTTCAGTAAAACTGCAGAGGACGACTTCTCCTCTCCTCTCCTCTCTCTGCCCCCTCCTCCTCTCCTCTCCTCTCCTCTCCTCTACTCCCTCCTCTCCTCTCCCTGCCCCTCCTCCTCTCCTCTCCTTTTACTTTCTCTCCTTCCTCTCTCTCCTCTCCTCCTCTCCTTTCTCCTCTCTTTCCTATCATTTCCTTCCTCTCTTTGCCCCTCTCCCTCTCTCCTCTCGTCTCCTTGTACTTCCTCTCCTTCCTCTCTCCTTTTTGTTAAACCCTCTCTCTCTTCCTCTATTTTCTTTTCTTTTCTCTCCCCTCTCTTTTTCTGTGTCTCTCTATCCCCCTCTCTCTTTCCGTCTCTCTCTCTCCCCTACTCTCTTCCCTCTCCCTGTCTTCCTTTTAGTCTCTCCCCCTCTTTATCTCTCCCTTTCTCACTCCTCTCTCTCTCCCACCTCTCTCTTTTATTCTTCCCCCTCTCTCTCTCTTATTCTCCCCCCTCTCTCCCCTCTCTCTCGCTCTCTCCCCTCTCTCTCTTATTCTCTCCCCCTCTCCCCCCTCTCTCTCTTTCTCTCCCTCTCTCCCCCGCTCCTCTCTCTCTCCATCTCTCTTTCTCCTCTCTCCCCCCTCTCTCTCTCCTCCCCCCTCTCTCTCTCTCTTTCTCTCTCCCCTCTCCTCATCCTCTCCCCCTTCTCTCTCTCTCTCTCTCTCTCTCTCTCTCCCCAGAAGATCTCAATCTCTCTCTTCATCCTCCCTCATCTCTTCTCTCTCTCTCTCTCCCTCCTCACGTCTCTCTCTCTCTCTCGCTCTCTCTCTCTCTCTTCGTCGCTCTCTCTCTCTGCCTCTCTCTCTACTCTACCCGACTCTCTCTCCCTCTCTCTCTCTCTCTCTCTCTCTCTCTCTGTTCTCTCTCCTCTCCCTCTCTCTCTCAGTTCCCCCCCCTCCTTCACTCTCTCTTCCCTCTCTCATCTCTCTCTCTCTCTCTCTCTCCCCCTCCTTCTCTCTTGTCTCTCTCTCCTCCCTCTCTCTCCTCTCCTTCCTCATCCTCTCCCCCCTCTTCATCTCTCTCTCTCTCCTCTCTCTCCTCTCGCTATCTCGCTCTCCCTTCTCTCCCTCTCTCTCTCTCGCTCCCCCTTCTCTCTCTCTCCCCGTCTCTCTCTCTCTTTCTCTCCCTCTCTCTCTCTCTCTCTCTCTCTCTCTCTCTCTCTCTCTCTCCCTCTCTCTCTCTCTCTCTCTCTCTCTCCCCCTTCTCTCTCTCTCTCTCTCTCTCTCTCTCTCTCTCCCCCTTCTCTCTCTCTCTCTCTCTCTCTCTCTCTCTGCAGTAGTAAAGGACGTTAAAGGTCAAGCCGCTAAAACGTCCGGAAGGCTTGCGCAAACATTCACGCAACCAGCGCAAACACCAGCGTTGCGAGCGCACCGACGCAGCTGCGAACGACCCCAGCAGCGGACCAGCGGAGACCCCGGCGCTGCCAGCCGCGCTAACGCGCTGATTGGCCCGCTGCGGCGCTAACCCCGAGCGCTGCCTGCAGCAGCTCAGCGCCGGAGTTCAGCTCTCCTCGCCCGGACGGTGGAAGTTCTCCCTCCGGGTCCTCCTTTCCTCCCCCGCCTCCGCTCCCTCCCCCCCGGTGTGCGGGCTGTGCGTTGCCGTGGAGAGCAGGTGCGAGGTGTTTGATCTCCCGCAGCGTGGCGCATTACCTCAGATAACCCCGCTCGGTAAAGCACGAGCGCGTTCAGCACCGCGGCGCGCGGACAGATCCACAGAGCGCGTGTGCACGAGCTCCCCTTCGCTCGCTCGCTCACGAGCCGCTCGGCTTCCCGTC
>JAMWET010006805.1:12500-20000 GCA_024036415.1 Prochilodus magdalenae
GTTGTTTGAATCTGATCTGGTTTGAATCGGATGTGGGTTGAATCTGATGTTGTTTGAATCTGATCTGGTTTGAATCGGATGTGGGTTGAATCTGGTATGGTTTGGATCTGATGTGGTTTTGGTCTGATGTTGTTTGATTCCGATGTGGTTTGAATCTGATGTGATACTAAGGTCATGCTGTGATCGGACCTGTATCAGTGTGAGATTGTCTGAGACGTCTTGGCCGGATCTGCTACAGTGCAGCTCAGGAGAACCTCACATGGTCACGTGGACTGGAGAAAGTGTCTCCCCCCCCCGTCTTGTCTCGTGACCCCCAGCTCACTTATGCAAGCCCCGCTCCACTGTTTCATCCCGAATGCAGCACTGCAATGCAGCAGGAACGCCGAGCCGCCGCACTGCTGCTGGGTTTGGCAAACAGTGTGCGGGTCTCTCTCTCTCTCTCTCTCTCTCTCGCTCTCGCGCCCGCCACCTCTCCACACATCCATCAGTTTAATGCGGGTTTGTGCTCGTCAGCAGAAGAGCCGGTGCGCGAGAGCGCCGTTCTGCTGAGGCTGCTGGCTGAGCTGTTGATTTGTGCAGCCTGTTGGTATTCAGGTCACTCTGGAGCCACGAGCTGCACCACTGACCACGGCCTCAGCCGGCCATCATCTGCACACCAGCACTAGTGAGGTCAAGTAGTGATGTCAAACATAGCAGTGAGGATTTGATTGAGCGTTAGTGAGGTCAGGTAAATGATGTTTGGTTTATTGCTGTCAGGGTTGAATGATTAGAGTGTTAGTGAGGTCATGTTCTGATGTTTGAAACATTGCTGTGAGGGATTTGAGTGTGAGGTGAGGTCAGTGTACTGATGTTTGAGGTCAGGTTTGACTGATGTTAGTGAGGTCAGGTAGCTGTCGAGGATTGATGTGGAGGATTTCATTAGTGTTAGTGTGGTCAGGTAGTGATGTCAAACATTGCAGTGAGGATTTGATTGAGCACTAGTGAGGTCAGGTAGTGATGTCAAACATTGCAGTGAGGATTTGATTGAGCGTTAGTGAGGTCAGGTACTAATGTGGAACATTGCTGTGAGGATTTGATTGAGTGTTAGTGAGGTCAGGTCCTGATGTTAAACATTGCTGTGAGGATTTGATTGAGCGTTAGTGAGGTCAGGTACTAATGTTGAACATTGCTGTAAGGATTTGATTGAGTGTTAGTGAGGTCAGGTACTAATGTTGAACATTGCTGTAAGGATTTGATTGAGTGTTAGTGAGGTGAGGCACTGATGTTGGAACATTGCAGTGAGGATTTGATTGGAGGTTACTGAGGTGTGATGGAAAACATTGCATGTGAGGATTTGATTGAGTGTTAGTGAGGTCAGGTACTGATGTGAACATTTGCTGTGAGGATTTGACGTGAGTGTTAGTGAGGTCAGGTACTAATGTTTGAACATTGCTGTGGAGGATTTGATTGAGTGTTATGTGAGGTGAGGCACTGATGTTGGTGTTACATTTGCAGGTGAGGATTTGATTGAGTGTTAGTGAGGTCAGGTACTGATGTTAGAAACATTGCTGTAAGGACTTTGATTGAGGTTAGTGAGGTCATTGCTGTGGGATTTGATGATGTTGGAACCATTGAAAT
The DNA here is from genome assembly GCA_024036415.1 of Prochilodus magdalenae. Classification (NCBI taxonomy): domain Eukaryota; kingdom Metazoa; phylum Chordata; class Actinopteri; order Characiformes; family Prochilodontidae; genus Prochilodus; species Prochilodus magdalenae. The sequence continues at coordinate 14,118 of JAMWET010006805.1, forward strand.
TATGTGAGGATTTGATTGAGTGTTAGTGAGGTCAGGTACTGATATTAGAACATTGCTGTAAGGATTTGATTGAGTGTTAGTGAGGTCAGGCACTGATGTTGGAACATTGCTGTGAGGATTTGATTGAGTGTTAGTGAGGTCAGGTACTGATGTTGAACATTGCTGTGAGGATTTGATTGAGTGTTAGTGAGGTCAGGTACTAATGTTGAACATTGCTATGAGGATTTGATTGAGTGTAGTGAGGTCAGGTACTGATGTTGAACATTGCTGTGAGGATTTGATTGAGTATTAGTATTTAAACGTATGCCATGTCCTCGCGTGGCTGAGGACAACCCCGCAGTTGGACACTAGGTGGCAGCAGCGTTCAGTCAGCCATAAACCACCAGAAGCCGGAGAAGAAGAGTCGGCTCCGTGAGGCTATGGTATGCTAGGCTAGGCTATCCTATCCTAAACACGTTTCCCGGTTCCCGGTTCCCGGTGAAGTCTGGCTGTGCTGACTTTGGAGGAAGTTCCCGGAGTGTCTCACAGAGGAGGGAGATGAGGTCCGGGCGGATCTGACCAGAAGGTAAACCCGGTTAGTCTCTGATTAGCTAGTTCGGTTCGGCTAACCAGGCTACGGAGCTCGGCTGAGCGCAGCTCGTGCTGACCGAAAGCTCCCCAGGCCGGTACCTGTTATATACCTGTTAGCCACGCGGCTAACGGGGGACCTGCCGGGCAGGCTGCACTGGACGGACCGCCACGTCCTCACTCCAGCCCCAGCCTGCTCCCCCACTCCCATCCTCCGGATCGGACCTGGCAGGAAGGCTTAGAGGGGCTCCTGGACTTACGATCGATCTCAGTAACGCATGATCGGTGTGATTGATCTCAGTAACGTGATCAGTGTGATTGATCTCAGTAACGGGTGATCGGTGTGATTGATCTCAGTAACGGGTGATCGGTGTGATTGATCTCAGTAACGCGTGATCAGTGTGATTGATCTCAGTAACGCGTGATTGATCTCAGTAACGCATGATCGGTGTGATTGATCTCAGTAACGTGTGATTGATCTCAGTAACGTGATCAGTGTGATTGATCTCAGTAACGCGTGATCAGTGTGATTGATCTCAGTAACGCGTGATCAGTGTGATTGATCTCAGTAACGCGTGATTGATCTCAGTAACGCATGATCGGTGTGATTGATCTCAGTAACGTGTGATTGATCTCAGTAACGGGTGATCGGTGTGATTCGGTGGTTGAATTGATCTCAGTAACGCATGATCGGTGTGATTGATCTCAGTAACAGTGTTGATTGATATCAGTAAAGGGTGATCGGTGTGCATGGATCTCAGTAACGCGCTGATCGTGTGATTGATCTCAGTAAACGGGTGATCGGTGTGATTGATCGGTAACGGGTGATCGGTTTGTGATTGATCTCAGTAACGGCTGACTGATCGGTGTGATTGATCTCAGTAACGGGTGATCGGTGTGATTGATCTCAGTAACGCGTGATCGGTATGATTGATCTCAGTAACGCGTGATCGGTATGATTGATCTCAGTAACACGTGATCGGTGTGATTGATCTCAGTAACGTGTGATCGGTGTGATTGATCTCAGTAACGGCTGATCGGTGTGATTGATCTCAGTAACGCGTGATCGGTGTGATTGATCTCAGTAACGTGTGATTGATCTCAGTAACGGGTGATCGGTGTGATTGATCTCAGTAACGGGTGATCGGTGTGATTGATCTCAGTAACGGGTGATCGGTGTGATTGATCTCAGTAACGGGTGATCGGTGTGATTGATCTCAGTAACGGGTGATCGGTGTGATTGATCTCAGTAACACGTGATCGGTGTGATTGATCTCAGTAACGGGTGATCGGTGTGATTGATCTCAGTAACGGCTGATCGGTGTGATTGATCTCAGTAACGGGTGATCGGTGTGATTGATCTCAGTAACGGGTGATCGGTGTGATTGATCTCAGTAACACGTGATCGGTGTGATTGATCCCGGTGTGATAGGCTCTATGTGGACGGGCATCCATTGCTTAGCATTCCTGGCTGTGAGGTTCTCTCGGAAGTTGATGGATGCTGATTCACGTGGGCGGTGAGATTTGTACGGTGGTCGGTAGCTCTCGTTTGGTGTTAGCCGTGTTAGCATGTTTGATCTCGGGAGCCTTGTGTTACCCAGTTTGGTGGCCCGTTGTCCTTCTTTAGTTGTCCCGCCAGGGGTCAACCCAGCCCACCACAGTGGAAAGAGGGACTGGTTCCAAATTTTCAGGAATATCAAAGGAATTCCTGGTTCAGGAGCCCACTTTCCATGTCCCACGCGCACACCACCAGCAGAGCCACCTCGTTCCAGGAAGGTTCGCTAGTGCCGGGTTGGACCCCTGTGTGCCTGTAGAACTGCCCTGATTCTGCAGGGCAAAGGTCCAGCAAGGTGCCGGAGGGTTCCTCTGAGGGTCACGCCCAGTGTGCGGTGCCGAAACATTCACCCTGGCATGTAGAACTTTCACCAACAACCAGTCTGGTTCTGAGCCCACTACCCGGACTGTACCAGCAGATGGCACTCTGCTCTCAGGTACGGGGAGTGTTCTTCCCCAGACAGGTGTGTCCTCCGTTGCCGTAGCCCATCTGCTTCCAGGTTGGGGGTGTTGTGCAAAAGCACACACCATTGAGGGGGTGCCGCCGGGTTGACGGCCATGTGTCCCATTGTCAGCATGGCACCACCATGACAGATTGTACCCCGAGCTCCAGCTGTTCAGCAGATGTCACTCGTCTCTTGCCTACACTCCTCCTCCGTTCCCAAGACTCTGGGTCACGCCCAGCGCTGGCCGTGACGTCGTCGCCGCTCCGGCTCCGGTCTGTTGGCCAGGTGGTAGACGAGGGTGCGGCGCTGTGGTCACGCCTGTCTCAGAAAGGTGTTGTGTAATGAGAGGGTGATGAAGCTCCGCGGTGAGCCGGCGTTCTGAGTCAGCGTTAGTACTGTCTGTGTTGGACGATGATGGTGCGCCGATTGTTCCGGGCCCCGGTTCAGAACAGGAATGCCATTGTTTGGCAGTTTCTCAGGCCTACACTCCTGCAGCTAAACCTTCAGCTGAGGTCTAGAAAGATCTAGATCAGTGCCTGGACATCCAGCACCCCGGTCCTTTAGACGCCCCGGTCCTTTAGCCGCCCCGGTCCTTTAGCCGCCCCGGTCCTTTAGCCGCCCCGGTCCTTTAGCCGCCCCGGTCCTTTAGCCTCCCCGGTCCTTTAGCTACCCCGGTCCCTTAGGTGCCCCGGTCCTTTAGCCTCCCTGGTCCTTTAGCCGCCCCGGTCCTTTAGTCGCCCCGGTCCTTTAGCCTCCCTGGTCCTTTAGCCTCCCTGGTCCTTTAGCCGCCCCGGTCCTTTAGCCGCCCCGGTCCTTTAGCCGCCCCGGTCCTTTAGCCGCCCCGGTCCTTTAGCCGCCCCGGTCCTTTAGCCGCCCCGGTCCTTTAGCCGCCCCGGTCCTTTAGCTGCCCCGGTCCTTTAGCCGCCCCGGTCCTTTAGCCGCCCCGGTCCTTTAGCCTCTGGGGAAGCACTGACCAGGGTTCAGGAATGCTGTGCTGGTCAACCCGCCGCATTCAAGGCTTCACGTCACATGGTTCAGGCCAGCATTCCTTAAACCGGTGTTTCCCGATCCTGGACCTGGAGGCGCCCCGCCCGGCCCTGAGTGAACCCAACTCATTTACCAGCCCTTTCAGAGATGCAGGGGGCAGGGGGCGTGTTAAAGGAGGGAGCCCACCAGGGTGTGCCGCGCAGGGTGCCTCCAGGACCACTGCGTTCAAGCCCCAGTGTGGGACCCCCATATGACCTTATGACCTGTAGCGCTGCTTCATAGCGAAGACCAGCTGACTGTACGTCCAGCACGTAGCACCTTTGGCCACGCCTCCAGTCCTAGAAGCTAGCCTTGTTAGCTCATTAGCTTTACTGGAGGTCTTGGAATTGTGCTGGCTCCTGGACCCCCTCAACGTAGCTGGGGGTCTTTCATGGCACCGGAAGAGCATGCTAACATGCTAGCTAGCATGTGTGTTTAGGGTGATGGTGGTGATTCGGCAGGTGTGGCCTCGGCGGTTCGATCCCCTCGACCAATAGGACGCGACTGAGGTGGCCCCCAATGCCCAACTGCTCCCCACTTGCGGGATGCCCACCGCAGATGGTTCCATACGGTTCTAGTCTGCGGCGGAACCTTGTGGTATTGGTTCCGTTCCCTTGGAACCTTGACTAAGGTGACCGGAACCTTAATATTCCGATGCTCCTGATGGACCTCAGGATAGGGATCTGGTTTGGAGCTGAAGTTCGTAGGGTGGTAGATCTTCTGCCCACGGAACGCTGCCCACGGAACGCTGCCCACGGAACGCTGCCCACGGAACGCTGCCGTCTCCTGGATAGTGTTGGTCGGTGGATGGTTCTAAGTCCAGCAGTGACCCTGAGGTGTCCAGCAGCACTGCTGTGTCTGATCCACTCACACCAGCACCACCCACCCTAACACCACCACCACCACGTCAGTGTCCCTGCAGTGCTGGGAATGATCCACCACCCACATCGTACCTGCTCTGGGGGGTCCTCTGTGGGGGTCCGGCCCATTGAAGACCAGGGTAATACAGTACACAGAGAAACAGATGGCCTACAGTCTGGACCTGTACACCTACAGAGTGTCCTGTACGGTCAGCGGAGCTGGACAGTGGACCCTGACTGTAGACACCAGCGGGTGGGGTTAATCAGCGTACGTAGCTCGTACGCTCCGCCAGTGCTCGCTCGCCTCCAGAGCAGCAGGCTGTGCGCGAGTGCCCTCCCCCGTCTGTCCTCCTTGCTCGGGAGGATGTAGGGGCGGGGCCTGACTGGCTACCCTCTCCAATGAGAGCGCGAGGCGGTTGTGGCCGGCCCACTGCCAGGGTGGCTCCTTTGTGTGAGAGTGTGTGTCTCTCTCGCTCTTTAATGGCAGCGCGAGCCAGAAATGCGAGAGGGAGAGCGAGAGAGGGAGCGAGAGACACCGGCTTTGGCAAGCGAGCAGCGCAAGAGGATCTCAGCTAGGCTAGAATGTTGCGGGGAACCAACGCTAGGAACCCACATGTGAGTCGGCTGCCATGTTGCTTTCTCATTCTCTCCTTCCTCTCTCTCTCTCTCTCTCTCTCTCTCTCTCTCTCTCTCTCTCTCTCTCTCTCTCTCTCCGGGAATCTTGTGATGCTCACGCTCACCGGGTTGCCAGGCTGTTGGGGGAGGTGTGGTCGTGGGGAGTCTCATGACGACCGGGATGCTGTTAGCACGGCTAGCCGCTACGTGCAGTGCCAGTGGTGTTTCGGTTTCTGCCATAATGCAAATGTTTGCATGTAGGTGTCCTCGCTTGTCCTCGGCCCTTATAGGACACGTGGTCCTGCTGAGCTGTGACAGCTCCCGCGCTGACCCCGCTGTTAGGAGGTGTGCAGGTGCGATGGGTATCTTGCAGTGATGAGCAGAAACCCCACACGTGCCCAGGTGGAGGTAGGAGGCGGGGCACCGGGCTTCACTCGTAGTCTGATAGCGGAGATGTCCACCTGTCTGTTGGAGGTGTTGGACTGGAGGACACGTCCTGGTTTCTTTATAACGCTGACTGACGTCTGTGGTTGTCATAACGATCGGCTTTACTATCCAGGCCCCCGTGATATACATGCTTTATATGGAATGTTGATGATGGTGAAATGGTGGAAACCGGGGTGGGCGAGTTTCCGTTCCGCCCGATACCAAGTACTACCAAGGCCACTGTCCCGATAGCCAAAATGATGAGAGAGATATTAATATTAATACCAGAGTCTGTAATAACCTCACTGAGGAATTCAGAAATAAGAGATATCAGTATTCAGACCATACAGTACTAGTACTGTCAATCAAAAATTAAAAAAATCTGTGTA
>JAMWET010006805.1:27500-46649 GCA_024036415.1 Prochilodus magdalenae
TCCGTAGGCTGATTCCGTTAATCCTCGAAGGCAGGTATATATGCTGGAAGCCTCCGATTGAATAGGATCCCCGGTGGAACCTGGTGGAACCTGCTGCACCTGCTGGAACAAGCGGAACGAGTAGATCAACTCGTCTCGACAGACGGAACGTTCCTCCCTGGGTTCCTCTTTCAGCTCAGACCTACACCTCTGATAACATCGGGCCTTCCTGAGAGCTCGGGCAACAGGAAGTCTGCCTCACGCCTACTGCTACGACCCGCCTCCTACATGAACTCCGTCGCCCTGGCGATGATGGTGATGTGGAACTTCTTTGCGGCATTTCTGAAGACCACATGCCGGCCCTCGGAATGCCTGGAATGGGGCCGGAGGTGGTTCTGCATTGTGCTCCTAAAAGCAAGGGCGTGTAAACGGGGGAGAGGGTTCTCCGCTGAACCTGTTTGGGAACGGCGATGGGAACGTCTCCTGCCGTCCCGTCCCGGACTTCCGAAGAACCTAGTCAACTTCACAGGAAGGTAGATGGCGGCAACAGGGTCATGACCTCTGATGTAGTGTAAAGGGTGGTGGTGGTGGTGAACCAGGGTTCTCCATGTGTCTAGAACACACACACATAGGAATCTTATTCACTATCTAACCCACCAGTGAAGCTACACGTGTCTTCTGAGTGTGTATGGAATGCTGATGATGAAAATCTGGAAAACCTGGGAATGCTGAGTTTCTTTGGGGGACTATTTGACCTCACAGCGCCCTGCAGCATGTATCCCTCCACCATGAATGGAGTTTAAGGCTGAGATCTTCTCCACACTATGGAGGGTGTCCGGTTATGAAACGTTGTTCCGGAATGACTCGGAAGCATACATTTTGGGAATTCTGTTTTAGCCGTGTTTAAAAGTGGATGAATTTTTTTCTTTTTTTCAGTTCTATCCTGTTTGATTTAACTCCTCGGCCAACGTTCAGAGCCGTCTCGGGTTTGAGGACGGGGAACGTGGATGAAACTTCCCGTTGCGGAATTGCGGAGTGGAATTGCGAAGCGGTTTTTCCAGTTTATTTTCTCTCCTTTGTTTGTTTCTGTTGCGTAACGCCCGTGTCTCGCCATTCCACCCGTCAATCATTGTCTAAGCTTCCCCCGCAAGCATGCCCTCGCAGGACGACCTCAGTGTGGGCCGTGCGCTGTCACTGGGAGACTTCCTAACGTAGGGATGAGCAGTGTTGGGGAGGAAAGCCGGATGCGGTCGTTCCGTTGGTGGTATTCAGCAAATAGGAAGTTAGGGGTCCATCGTTTTCTACCAACTGTCCTTAACCTGCATGAGCAAGGAGATCTTTCCAAAACCGTGGTTCAGAAATGGGCCTCCTAACGACCACCTGGAAGACCTGGTAGCCCCACCCACACTGCCCTCACCCCCTCTGAGAGAGAGGAGAACATCAAGCTCCACTCCTGCTTCAGATCTGAGAACATCCACAGGCGTGTTCTCCTCAACATGGGTCTGAAAGGAGGTGTAGCCATTCAAGAAGAACAATGGACTGACTCCGGACTGAGTCTAGAACCTTAACGTCACTGATTTGACCCCACAAGGACCCTGTTTCCTGAATAGTTTGACCTCAGGCTTTGTAGAACCTTGGGAACCAGTCTGCGTTTGCACCAGAACCAAATAAGATCAAAGGATATACCGCCAACGTCTGGACCGGGCGCTGCACAGCGGTAGTAAAGAGTAGAACCAAGATGGCGGAGCGTCGAGGCTACCTGCGAGCGGCTACTGGAGATAGAGGTTCTTCAGCAGACCACTGGGGTTCCTCAACAACTGGCACGCCCCCAGATGTCGCCATGCCGAAGAACCTTCTGTTTTTTGGTTCCAGCTGGGAACGGACCTTTCGGGTTCCTGACCTGTTTATTTTTGGTAGAACTGGTTCAAAATGGCCACACGGTTTGGGAACGGGTGCACGAACCGGAACGGAACCCGTTCCACGGTGGTGGAGAAGAGCCTGTGAATGTGTGATACGGATATCCTTGAGAACGTTGAAGGTCGTGGCTCCTTTGGGGAACGGAAAGTGAGTCTCCAGGAAGAGTAACGAGTGGACAGCCCAAACACCAAACACTTAGACACCTGAGGTCAGGTGTAGTTGCTGAGGATTCTGGGTAAATTCCAGCTCCAGGTCTTCCCTGGTTTTATCCCAATCCTAAAAACCAGATATCATTTTTTGGGAAGGAAGCACCTGGAGAGGTATCCGTACGTGGTCAGGAAGCTTGTTGCCTACGGTACAGGCTTTAGCGATTGGTGGGAGGCTTGTTTACATATTCCGTATTCCTGGAATATCGTAGAGATGGACGACATTGTGCTAACAGCGATATAGCGAGGCCTTGCTAATTCCGCGGACCGCTGGAGGTTGGATAAGGGAACCTATGATACGGCAGCTTGAGCTCAAGGCTCCAGGACGTGCTAATCAGCCTGTTGATTTTACGAGCTATCAGCAAACATGAGCTCACCATTGATTGTCAAACAAGGCCGTCGTTGGAGACTTTGCCCCCGAGCCTTTGTGTGCGGATGCCGGCAGAGCCTGGCAAAGGGGTTGATGCGATGCTGAACCGCGCCATGCGAGGCTAAGGTCCAGGAATGGGCCGTGATGGCTAGTTTGTTGTGTAGCGGTATTCCATTACGGAAACCCTGGACTGGCATCGGAGAAAGATTGGACTCCGGTGAATGACTGGGCCTCCGACGGCCAATCGCAAACCCCTTGTAGCGGGAATGCTGGTTGGAGCTGTGGTTGACATCGCTGGTTGACTAGCCAATGGTTAAAGTCCCTGGAATCTTGGAAACGAATGCGAATCCTGGAACGGTTCCAGGGATTACTCAGTAACCCGACTTCCATAAAAGTGGAACAATAAAAGGAATAACCACAATGAGCGTGGCTAGCCACAAGTCCGGTTTATCCGCTGTGACTAAAGCTGTGCTTTGTTTTTTTTTGCTCCTTTCGTATCCCGGAAGGGTTCCCATGACCGGAACGTCAAAGTAAGTACCATAATTCCGCTACCTGGAAACCCTGGCATGGAGATCCAACCCCTGAGGGAATACTTCATTCCGCTAAAGTACCAGTTAGCATCGTCTCATTCACATGCTAACTGCACTCTGGTTGCCATGATCTGATTTGGGTGCTAGATCTGATGTACGGTGCTAGCCAGGGCCTCGTTAGCCTTCCTTGGTTGATGGGATCTGTGGGGTGAAGTATTCCTGAAGTGAGACGGAACCTGGAATGGTGCATTTGCATGTTTGGGAACCGATGGCCATGCACTTCCAGGCCACCCTGCATGCTATACCCTACACCTGATTTCCAGACCGTCCTGTCATGTGGTTAAACAGTGACCAGTCGCGCCTGCTACGTGCTCCATCAGGAACTCATGCTCCAAGAGTGTTGGGAACTCTGTTGGGAGTTCCCAACACTCTTGGACGTCTGTCAGAGCAAGTGTTCGGTCGCTTCGTTCTTCTATCCAAGACGTGGTTCGAAACCAGGCGGTCCAAATTGGTGGATATACGGGTGGGTGGCAGTTTCCCGACTAGCGACTAGCAGGTCAAAGGTCATGCTAGATCCAGCGCCCCAGATAGCGAGCATGTATCGGGCTTGATTGACACCCTGCTGGCCGCCTGCCACCCTCGAACCACCCAGATGAATGTTCGGTCTGTGAAGTCTTGCTAGTTATTGGTTCTTTAAGCAGGGACTTTTATTTTGAAAGATAAGCTAGGACAGCTAGGTCCAAGAGGCCTTGGTCCAATCTGTCCAGTTCTCGAAAGTTTCTGTTGCTCTAGTTTTGAGGCTAATGTGGCTAAACCCACTTATATACAGCAATTAGCATGATGCTAACAGCATGCCTGAATCTTGATCGGGGGGTGCTCAGTCCTGATCCTGGGGGATCTATAACCCTGTAGCGTTAGCTCCAACCCCAGTCCGACACACGCATGAGGTTTGAGAGGTGGTGTCGCTCCGCTACAGACCGGGCGACTAGCATGCTCATTGTGGTTCGGAGTGTTTGGTCGACAGATCCTTGAATGACCCACGAGAGCCAGTGCAGATGGCCGACTCGGCGCTGACCCCATGTTTTTCCTGTTCCTGCTCTTCCTCCAGGAGCTGTATTATCTGAGGATGCAACAGGCGGAGGAGAAGATGGAGCGAGCAGAGAAGGTGATGAAGCGGAGGCTGCGCGTTTGCGTGGCCACGTGCAACCGAGCGGATTACTCCAAGCTGGCTCCCATCATGTTCGGACTGAAGGCCCATCCGGAGCTGTTCGAGCTGGAGGTGGTGGTGCTCGGCTCCCACCTCATCGATGATTACGGGTAAGATCTAGTTCGCAGCAGGGGTTGTCCAGTTAACCAGTGGGTGGATGTATGGATGGATGGGTGGGGATGGGGGATGGTTGTTGTGGCGGGGTTTAGTCAGCATACCAGCACCCAGGATAAGCTGAGCATCCATAACACCTGTGTTGCTGGTGTTGATGCTGAGCATCATTGCTGGGTAGATGGATGGGTGGGGGTGGTGTGGATGGGATTCAGGGGGGATGAGTAGGTTGTTGAGGTGGATGGGATAGATGGGTAAGGGGTGTTTAGTGCTTAGTCGGCATACCAGCACCCAGGTTAAGCTGAGCATCCATAACACCTGTGTTGCTGGTGATGGATTGATGCTGAAGTGGTCATAGTGCTGGGGTAGATGGATGGTGGTGGGTGGTGGTTAGTCTGTACCAGCTCGGATGGGATTAGTGGGGTGGATGGTGGGGGGTAATCAGCTCAGGTCTGGCGTTGTCTGCATCCTCGGTGGTCGGGTGGGATGGATGGGATAGATGGGTAAGTGGGATTTGGTGGGGATGTGGGTGGTGCTTAGTCGACATAACAGCTCGGTGGATGAATAGTGGGGTGGACGGATGGGTGGTTGGGTGGTGGTTAGTCAGCATACCAGCTCGGTGGATGAGTAGTGGGGTGGATGGATGGGTGGTCGGGGTGGATGGATGGATGCTTGGGTGGTGGTTAGTCAGCATACCAGCTCGGTGGATGAGTAGTGGGGTGGATGGATGGGTGGTTGGCATGGGTGGATGGATGGTTGGGTGGTGGTTAGTCTGCATACCAGCTCGGTGGATGAGTAGTAGGGTGGATGGATGGGTAGTTGGGTGGTGGTTAGTCAGCATACCAGTTCGTTGAGTGAGTAGTAGGGTGGATGGATGGATGCTTGGGTGGTGGTTAGTACGCATACCAGCTCGGTGGATGAGTAGTGGGGTGGATGGATGGGTGGTTGGGTGGTGGTTAGTCAGCATACCAGCTCTGTGGATGAATAGTGTGGTTGGGGTGGATGGATGGAGGGGTAAGTAGTTTGGGGTGGGGGTGGGGTTGGGTGGTGGTTAGTCAGCATACCAGCTCGTTGGATGAGTAGTGGGGTGGATGGATGAGTGGTCAGGGTGGATAGATGGATGCTTGGGTGGTGGTTAGTCAGCATACCAGCTCGGTGGATGAGTAGTGGGGTGGATGGATGGGTGGTTGGGGTGGGTGGATGGATGGTTGGGTGGTGGTTAGTCAGCATACCAGCACCCAGGACGCATCCATAACACTGCTTTTGTTGGATGATGATCCTGAGTTAGATGGGTGGGTGGGGGTGGTGTGGATTGGATTTGGGTGGGGTAATCAGCTCACATCTCCTCAGGAATGTACCAGGAATGGCACCGACCAAGTCTGGCCCAACTGCTCGATCCTTTGATGCAGGAGCGTCTGAACATTGATTTGGTCTGTATCCAAAAAGTCCAGTCCAAGCCAAATCCAATCACAGCTGGTGTTGGTGTAGAGGGATTAGACGCTGGTCGGTACGGTTCAGTCCGAGGGGGCTCGGTTCTTTGGTCTGATGGGCTTTTTACAAACAGAGACCAAAAAAAAAAAGGACTAGGCCTGAATCATATTCATGAACGAATATATGAAGAACGACGAATCAGATAATCAGACTGGCAAAACGTCCGCGGACCGCCAGCCTGTTGGGCCAACAGTGGTCTGCTGTCCTCTTACTATCAGGGATGGTTTGTTATCTGTAAACGTCAGGCTTGACGACGACGCCTTGTACTGTTTACAGCTACACAACGTCCTGCAGTCCCTGCTTGTAGATAACGGTGGGTATCAGAAACCAGACAGTCCAGTCTATCAAACGTTAATGAAGACGTCTCCACATGGTCTGATAGGGCTAGAAGCCTGTGAGCTACGTTAGCCTTGAAGCTCCCAGTCAAACACGTCTAGGCTCAGGTCTAATCAGGTAATTCACCCTCATATCAAATCCATTTACAGGCACTCTGTAATCTGATAACTGGTCAACTCTAAGTCTACATCAATCGGACAGTAATCAGATTTCTGCTTTGCAGCCAGCCAATAAACGTACAGAGTAAGATGTGACGTCCCCGAACACATCTCAAACCAAGAGTCAGTATCACAGCATTAGCCTCCCAGGCCTAAATCCGATCTAGGAAACTGGAGTACGCTGTTTAGATGGCCATTTGAATAATCAGATCACCTGGGGGTCGTATGATAACACAATGAGTGCATTTATGTGCTCTCAATAATCCAGGCTTAATCCGTTACAATCCAGCTCCTTTTATCAGATTTCCTTATCTGAATTCCAGGCCTCAATCCGATCTAGGTAACTGGAGTACACTGTTTATATGGCCACTTGAATAATCAGATCACCTGGGGGTCATATGATGACACAATGAATGCATTTACCTGCGCTCAATAATCCTATCATAATCTGATTTTGAAGGCCCAGTTTTTGTTTAGGAAATCTGATTACTGAGCTAAAATTCAGGTTTATTAGCAGATTTCCTAACCGGAATTCTATGCCTTAATCCGATCTAGGAAACCGGAGTTCGCTGTTTAGATGGCCATTTGAATAACCAGGCAACTGCGGGCCATCTGATCTAACAAACACAAAGTGCATGTTGATAAGCACTCAATACCCTGATCATAATCAGATTTCTGGAGTTACATGAAATTAAAATACTAAACTGCTCTCTTCATTGGATTTCCTTCTCAGAATGACAGGCCTTAATCCGATCTAGGAAACTGGAGTACACTGTTTAGATGGCCACTTGAATAATCAGATTAATAATCAGACAATGAGTGCATTCACATGCTTTCAATAATCCAATCATAATCTGATTACTGTAGTTATCTGATTATTCAAGTGGCCATGTAAACAACATGCTCTAGTTTCCTAGATCAGATGAAGGCCTAGAATTCTGTTTAGGAAATCTGATTACAGAGCTAAAATCCCATTCTATTAGCGGATTTCCTAATTGGAAAGCTTGGCCATCATCCGATCTAGGAAACCAGAGCATGCTGTTTACATGGCCACTTGAATAATCAGATAAACTCCAGTAATCAGATTAGATTGGATTATATATACAAGGTAGGTTAGTGTTTAAGTCATTGATCGTTTCGGTGAATGGAGCCTAGTCATTTTCCCGAGGCAGGTGATCGGCCGTATGGTGGCTTAGACGTGAACTGGTTCATGTCCCAGAACTCCTGCGCATGGAAGTCTTGGGGCCATGAAGTTGAGCTCCCCTGGCGTTTCCATGGAAACGTTGGAATGTAACACCGTCTCTCTGCATGGCGGAGCGGGCATGGCTGGTCAGCCCCTGTTTTATCCGTGACCCAGCATATCGAAATTCACCCTCACTCCAACAAGCAAACATCCACTCTGCTGATTCCCAGAGAGTGCAGGCTCCGCACATGTGCTCTCCACACCTTCCGTTTCCTCACCTCATAGGTCACTGAGACAATCAGAGACTCTGCATGGAAACTCGAGATTCCGGACTTCTAGTATATACTGTGGAATTCCAGTATATACTCTATGATGTTCATTTGGCCCACACGGTCATTCTGACAGACTGTAATACACTACAGGAAGCGTAGGGGGCGATACGACCCACACGCTCATTCTGACAGACTGTAATACGCTACAGGAAGCGTAGGGGGCGATATGACCCACACGCTCATTCTGACAGATTGTAATACACTACAGGAAGCGTAGGGGGCGATACGACCCACACGCTCATTCTGACAGACTGTAATACACTACAGGAAGCGTAGGGGGCGATACGACCCACACGCTCATTCTGACAGACTGTAATACACTACAGGAAGTGTAGGGGGCGATACGACCCACACGCTCATTCTGACAGACTGTAATACGCTACAGGAAGTGTAGGGGGCGATACGACCCACACGCTCATTCTGACAGACTGTAATACGCTACAGGAAGCGTAGGGGGCGATACGACCCACACGCTCATTCTGACAGACTGTAATACGCTACAGGAAGTGTAGGGGGCGATACGACCCACACGCTCATTCTGACAGACTGTAATACACTACAGGAAGCGTAGGGGGCGATACGACCCACACGCTCATTCTGACAGACTGTAATACACTACTCTCTCTCTCTCTCTCTCTCTCTCTCTCTCTCTCTCTCTCTCTCTCTCTCTCTCTCAGTAACACCTTCCGTATGATCGAGCAGGACGAGTTCGACATCGGCTCCAAGCTACACACCATTGTCCGTGGTGAGGATGAGGCCGCCATGGTGGAGTCCGTGGGCCTGGCGCTGGTCAAACTTCCTGACGTCCTGCAGCGCCTGGCCCCGGATGTGCTAGTGGTCCACGGTGACCGCTTCGACGCTCTGGCTCTGGCCACGGCGGCGGCCCTCATGAACATTCGCATCCTGCACCTGGAAGGAGGAGAGGTGAGCGGCACCATCGACGACTCCATCCGCCACGCCATCTCTAAACTGGCCCACTACCACGCCGTCTGCACGCGCTCCGCCGAGAGCCACCTCATCGCCATGTGCGAGGACCACAGTCGGATCCTGTTGGCCGGCTGCCCGTCCTATGACAAGCTGCTCACCGCCTACCAGAGGGACGACTACTATGACATCATCAAAGCCTGGCTCGGTTGGTGAACTTTTGTTGACACCCCCATCCCCCTCTGTTGACCCTCGCTGGAGGGGGCTGGGTTTCGGTCCGGGGGGCTTATTGGCTGTCGTTTTTATTCTTCCTGTTTGTGTCCGTTTTTTTTAAAGGTGAGAACGTGAAGGAGCGCGACTACATCGTGGCGCTGCAGCACCCCGTAACCACCGACATCAAAAACTCCATCAAGATTTACGAGCTGATGCTGGAGGCTCTCATCTCCTTCAACAAGAAAACGCTCATCCTCTTCCCCAACATAGACGCAGGTCAGCTCCCTCCGTCACCTCCACCTGCCTGGACACGGTGCCAGCCAGCGAGAGTCGCCATCTCTCGCTCGCTGAGCGTAGGGGGCGATACGACCTGTAATACACATTCTGACAGACTGTAATACCCCACAGTGAAGCGTAGGGGGCGATTACGACCCCACACGCCATTCTCTGACTGTAATACACTACAGGAAGCGTAGGGGGCGATAGGACCCACGCGGTCATTCTGACAGACTGTAATACACTACAGGAAGCGTAGGGGGCGATACGACCCACACGCTCATTCTGACAGACTGTAATACCCTACAGGAAGTGTAGGGGGCGATACGACCCACACGCTCATTCTGACAGACTGTAATACACTACAGGAAGCGTAGGGGGCGATACGACCCACACGCTCATTCTGACAGACTGTAATACACTACAGGAAGTGTAGGGGGCGATACGACCCACATGCTCATTCTGACAGACTGTAATACACTACAAAAAAGTGTAGGGGGCGATATGACCCGCACGCTCATTCTGACATGACAATACGCTACAGGAAGCGTAGGGGGCGATACGACCCACACGCTCATTCTGACAGACTGTAATACGCTACAGGAAGTGTAGGGGGCGATACGACCCACATGCTCATTCTGACAGACTGTAATACGCTACAGGAAGCGTAGGGGGCGATACGACCCCAGCGGTCATTCTGACAGACTGTAATACACTACAGGAAGTGTAGGGGGCGATACGACCCGCACACTCATTCTGACAGACTGTAATACGCTACAGGAAGCGTAGGGGGCGATACGACCCACACGCTCATTCTGACAGACTGTAATACGCTACAGGAAGTGTAGGGGGCGATACGACCCACACGCTCTTCCTCTTCCCCAACATAGACGCAGGTCAGCTCCCCCCGTCTCGTCCACCTGCCTGGACACGGTGCCAGCCAGCGAGAGTCGCCATCTCTCGCTGAGCCATGCAGCAGGTCCCAGTGTTAGTTTGTCTGCCTGTCTGATTTTGCTCTGGGTTGGGTTTGTCCGTGTGCAGGCAGTAAGGAGATGGTGCGGGTGATGAGGAGGAAGGGGATCGAGCAGCACCCCAACTTCCGCGCGGTGAAGCACGTGCCGTTCGAGCAGTTTATCCAGCTGGTGGCTCACGCCGGGTGCATGGTGGGCAACAGCAGCTGTGGCGTCCGCGAGGCCGGCGCCTTCGGGACACCCGTCATCAACCTGGGGACGCGGCAGACCGGCCGAGAGACGGGTAAGATCGTAGACGAGGTGGGGCCGGGAAGGAAGAGGGGGCGCCGGGTGGAGGGAGATGGAGGTTTACTGAAAAGGAGGTGTTGTGTTTCCAGGGGAGAACGTGCTCCACGTGAGAGACGCCGACACTCAGGATAAGATCTACCACGCCCTGGAGCTGCAGTTCGGCAAGCAGTATCCCGGGTAGGTGCCGTGTGATGTCATCGTAGGGGCATGCCTCGTGCCTGCACCCCGTCTCATGGTCTGTTACTTGCACGCTTGCACGCTTGCCTGTGGGCCCACTGTAGGCACTTCCTGCGACAGGCGGTGGTTAGCATGGGTGCTGGGGTCCTGGTCCACAGCACCCACATGAAGCAGGGTAAGATGCACTGAGTCACATGATGTTCATTTGACCTACACGGTCATTCTGACAGACTGTAATACAGTACAGGAAGTGTAGGGGGCGACACGACCCACACGGTCATTCTGACAGACTGTAATACGCTACAGGAAGCGTAGGGGGCGATACGACCCACACGCTCATTCTGACAGACTGTAATACGCTACAGGAAGCGTAGGGGGCGATACGACCCACACGGTCATTCTGACAGACTGTAATACGCTACAGGAAGTGTAGGGGGCGATACGACCCACACGCTCATTCTGACAGACTGTAATACACTACAGGAAGCGTAGGGGGCGATACGACCCACACGGTCATTCTGACAGACTGTAATACGCTACAGGAAGTGTAGGGGGCGATACGACCCACACGCTCATTCTGACAGACTGTAATACACTACAGGAAGCGTAGGGGGCGATACGACCCACACGGTCATTCTGACAGACTGTAATACTCTACAGGAAGTGTAGGGGACTCTGTGCATCCCACCCTGCTTCGTGACTGCCAGCACCATCATGCCACAGTGCCATAGTGGCCTTTCGGACCCTCTGGGCTGGACGGGGTAACCTTCTTTGCCCATAGGCTCCCAACATCCCATAGTCCACCATCAGTACGCCCAGTACGACCGGGAGCCCCCTGACAGCCTTGACGCTACCCAGGTGGTCCGACCCAGTGGTATGGCCATACCCATCTGGCCGGTGTCTAAGTCGCTCAGGCTTCTGGAAATTCCCCCCACGTACAACCCGCCAACTACCAGAACCCGCACACTCTGAAATACCCCAGACCTTGACAGGTGGTGTAGCTGATGTTGATGGGGTGGTCCCCCAAAAACGAGGGAGCTAGCTGACTCGTGTAGTGTTGGGGTGCGGTCAGAAAGTACCTCACAAATTTGAGACCCTTCCACTCGTCTGTCAACTTGGTCACGAACGTAGTGTGGCGACTCCGTGTTGGTGGCACAGTGGGTAGCGTTGGGGCCTCGCAACAAGAAGGGCCCGGGTTCCAAACAGGGTGCTTTCGGTGTGGGGTTACCTCCATCTATCCCCGGGTTCTCCGGTGTCTTGCGGCAGCCCAGGGCAGTGATCGGCTGGTGGCCTGTCCTGGGTGTCTCCAGCTGTCCACCCAGTAAGCACGGGGGAAGGCTCCAGCGTCCTCCATGTCCCCGAAGGATTAGCATCTTAGAGGGTGGAGGAATCATAGAACCTTTGTAGTTGTAGCACTGAAGCTACAAGGCTAACGTAGCTACCAGCTAATAGACGCCTGTACCCCGCGGTTAGCGTGGTGCGGACTCGCTGACCCCTGTTGTACTGATGGTGTTTCTCCAGCTCCAAGATCTACGGGGACGGAAATGCGGTTCCTCGTATCCTGAAGTTCCTGCAGTCCATCGATTTATCGGAGCCGCTGCAGAAGAAGTTCTGCTTCCCAGCCGTGCGAGAGTGCTGCTCGCAGGACATCGACCACATCCTGGAGACCCAGAGTGCGCTGGCCGTGGACCTGGGCGGAACCAACCTGCGCGTGGCCATCGTTAGCATGAAGGTAACGGCTAACGTCTCTACAGCTCGCGTTCAGTCCCGCAACCCAGACTTGTGTCCACACCGTTACGGCTGCACCACCCAGGACTACACCCACACAGACCGTTACCACGACCGTCCTGAACACCACGTCTCCGTCACCAAAGACTGCAGTGGTGTCGTACCAGACTGTCATGGAGGGACTCAGAACGGCAGCGGGTCATCTTCAGTGACGAGTCCCGCTTTAGTCTTGGTGGAGACGCCCAACGAACCCGTGGGTGGAGGCACCGTGGTCAGCACCGTGGTCAGCACGTCCAGAAGACCTGGTGTCCCTCCACCTCCACCCCTGTCGCACCATCTGCAGGAACCGTATGAGGATGTTCAAGCTGCATGGGATGGATTATCACAGGACTCCATCAGGAACCTCTACAGCTCCATACCGAGACGTCTGGCGTGTTGGGTGAGCGAACACGGCGGCCCGATGCCTCCATACCGAGAGACAGGCTTGTGCATGTTTATTTTTGGAGCCCACGTCATCTACCCCCACACGCAGTTCACCTGTGACCGTGTTATCACTGGGTGGGGTCCGTGTGGATGTTAAGGGTGCGCTGGTGCTGAGGTGGCCGGTCCTGAACGAGCAGGATCTGACCGTCGTTCCTGTTTGCTCTCGGTGTTTGTTCAGGATCCGGTTCTTCCTGGTCTGCTCTCAGCACACCGACCTTTGTTCTGCAGTGTCAGTCATATGGTACGTCTGAGACGGGCGTGCACTCGCAGACCTACCCTCCTGCAGAGAGACGGAGAGAGACGGTGTTGTAGAAAAGGCCCGGTAGAACAGCTACACCCAGTAGGAGGTGTGAGAGTGCGGTGGTGTTGGGAAGGAAGATAAAGGTGACCAGGATCAATAGGATCGCCGTGTTCGCTAACCCAACACGCCACACGTCTCGGTATGGAGCTGTAGAGGTTCCTGATGGAGTCCTGTGATAATCCATCCCATGCAGCTTGAACATCCTCACACAGCTCCTGCAGATGGTGCGGTAGGGGTGGAGGTGGAGGGACACCAGGCCTTCTGGACGTGCTGACCACGGTGCCTCCACACACAGGTTCGTTGGGCGTCTCCACCAAGACTAAAGCGGGACTCGTCACTGAAGATGACCCGCTGCCATTCTGAGTCACTCCATGACAGTCTGGTACGACACCACTGCAGTGTTTGGTGACGGTGACGTGGTGTTAAGGGCAGTCGTGGTAACGGTCTGGGTCCCGAGTCTGACTGTGGGGGTCCTGAGTCTGACTGTGGGGGTCCCGAATCTGACTATGGGTGTCCTGAGTCTGACTGTGGGGGTACCGAGATTGACTGTGGGGGTTTTGAGTCTGACTAGGGGGGTCCCGAGTCTGACTGTCCTGAGTCTGACTGTGGGAGTCCCGAGTCTGACTGTGGAGTCTCGAGTCTGACTGGAGGGTCCCGAGTCTGACTGTCCTGAGTCTGACTGTGGAGTCTCGAGTCTGACTGGAGGGTCCCGAGTCTGACTGTCCTGAGTCTGACTGTGGAGTCCCGAGTCTTACTGTGGAGTCCCGAGTCTGACTGGAGGGTCCCGAGTCTGACTGTCCTGAGTCTGACTGTGGGGGTCCCGAGTCTGACTGTGGAGTCCCGAGTCTGACTGTGGGGGTCCCGAGTCTGACTGTCCTGAGTCTGACTGTGGAGTCCCGAGTCTTACTGTGGAGTCCCGAGTCTTACTGTGGGGAGTCCCGAGTCTGACTGGGGGGGTCCCGAGTCTGACTGTGGAGTCCCGAGTCTGACTGTGGGGAGTCCCGAGTCTGACTGTGGGGAGTCCCGAGTCTGACTGTGGGGAGTCCCGAGTCTGACTGTGGGGGTCCCGAGTCTGACTGTGGAGTCCCGAGTCTGACTGTGGGAGTCCCGAGTCTGACTGTGGAGTCCCGAGTCTGACTGTGGGGGTCCCGAGTCTGACTGTGGAGTCCCGAGTCTGACTGTGGAGTCCCGAGTCTGACTGTGGGAGTCCCGAGTCTGACTGTGGGAGTCCCAAGTCTGACTGTGGGGGTCCCGAGTCTGACTGTCCTGAGTCTGACTGTCCTGAGTCTGACTGTGGAGTCTCAAGTCTGACTGGGGGGTCCCGAATCTGACTATGGGGGTCCAGAGTCTTACTGTGGGGTCCTTAGTCTGACTGTCCTAATCTGACTATGGGGGTCCTGAGTCTGACTATGGGGGTCCCAAGGCTGACTGTGGGGATCCTGAGTCTGACTATGGGGGTCCCGAGTCTGACTGTCCTGAGTCTGACTGTGGGGATCCTGAGTCTGACTGTGGAGTCCCGAGTCTGACTGTGGGGGGGTCCTGAGTCTGACTATGGCGGGTCCCGAGTCTGACTATGGGGGTCCCGAGCCTGACTATGGGGGTCCTGAGTCTGACTGTGGGGATCCAGAGTCTGACTAGGGGGGTCCCGAGTCTGACTGTCCTGAGTCTGACTGTGGAGTCCCGAGTCTGACTGTGGGGGGGTCCCGAGTCTGACTGTGGGGGGGTCCCGAGCCTGACTATGGGGGTCCTGAGTCTGACTGTGGGGTCCTGTTTCAGGGTAAGGTGATGAGGAAGTACATCCAGCCGAACCCGAAGACCTACGAGGAGCGGATCGAGCTCATCCTCACCATGTGCAAGCAGGCCATCGCCGACGCTGTCCATCTCAACTGCCGGATCCTGGGAGTCGGTACGTCTGCTGTTCCCCCGGTTACCCAGCCAATACCTCCACCCACCCCTCACCCATCCACTGATCAGCCCATGGACCAGTCAGTACCTCCAACCACCCACCACCCATCCACTGATCAGTCCATGCACCTTTCAGTACCTCCACCCACCCCTCACCCATCCACTGATCAGCCCATCCACCCAGTCAATACCTCCACCCACCCCTCACCCATCCACTGATCAGCCCATGGACCAGTCAATACCTCCAACCACCCACCACCCATCCACTGATCAGTCCATGCACCTTTCAGTACCTCCACCCACCCCTCACCCATCCACTGATCAGCCCATGCACCTTTCAGTTCCTCCACCCACCCCTCACCCATCCACTGATCAGCCCATGCACCTTTCAGTACCTCCACCCACCCCTCACCCATCCACTGATCAGCCCATGGACCAGTCAATACCTCCACCCACCCCTCACCCATCCACTGATCAGTCCATGCACCTTTCAATACCTCCACCCACCCCTCACCCATCCACTGATCAGCCCATGGACCAGTCAGTACCTCCACCTCCACCCACCCCTCACCCATCCACTGATCAGCCCATGGACCAGTCAATACCTCCACCCTCCCCTCACCCATCCACTGATCAGCCCATGGACCAGTCATTACCTCCACCCTCCCCACAACCATCCACTGATCAGCCCATGGACCGTCTGGACCCAGTACCTCCACCCACCCCACACCCTCCCATCACTGACCATCAGCCCATCGCCACCCCTTCACCCATCCCTGTCAGTCCATGGACCAGTCAATACCTCCACCCACCCCTCACCCATCCACTGATCAGCCCATGCACCTTTCAGTACCTCCACCCACCCCTCACCCATCCACTGATCAGCCCATGGACCAGTCAATACCTCCACCCACCCCTCACCCATCCACTGATCAGCCCATGGACCAGTCAGTACCTCCACCCACCCCTCACCCATCCACTGATCAGCCCATGGACCAGTCAGTACCTCCACCCACCCCCCACCCATCCACTGATCAGCCCATGGACCAGTCAATACCTCCACCCACCCCTCACCCATCCACTGATCAGCCCATGGACCAGTCAAGCGTATTCATCCTCCACCCACCCCACACCCATCCAAACTGAGTTCAGCCCATGGACCAGTCAGTACCTCCACCCACCCCCCACCCATCCACTGATCAGCCCATGGACCAGTCAATACCTCCACCCTCCCCTCACCCGTCCACTGATGAGTCCATGCACCATTCAAATCTCTCTCTCTCTCTCTCTCTCTCCCTCTCTCTCTCTCTCTCCCCCCCTCCTCTCTCTCTCTCTCTCTCTCTCTCTCTCTCTCTCTCGCCCCTCTCTCTTTCTCTCTTTTCTCCCCCCCCCCCCCTCTCTCTCTCTCTCTCTCTCTCTCTCTCTCTCTCTCTCTCTCTCTCTCCTCTCTCTTTCCTCACTCCTCTCTCTCTCTCTCTCTCTCTCTCTCTCTCTCTCTCTCTCTCTCTCTCTCTCTCTCTCTCTCTCCCCCTCTCCCTCTGCAGGAGTGAGTACGGGTGGTAGGGTGAACCCCCAGGAGGGGGTGGTACTAGACAGCACTAAGCTGATAAAGGAGTGGAGCAGTGTTGACCTGCGGGCACCGGTCTCTCGCGCCCTGCACCTGCCCGTCTGGGTGGACAACGACGGAAACTGTGCCGCCCTGGCCGAGAAAAAGTTCGGGCACGGAAAAGGCGTGGAGAACTTCGTCACGGTCATCACGGGCACAGGTAGGGTTCATCAGGGGGTCAGCTGGCGAAGGGGCACGGGCAGGGTTCATCAGGGGGTCAGCTGGCGAAGGGGCACGGGCAGGGTTCATCAGGGGGTCAGCTGGTGAAGGGGCACGGGCAGGGTTCATCAGAGGGTCAGCTGGTGAAGGGGCACGGGCAGGGTTCATCAGAGGGTCAGCTGGTGAAGGGGCACGGGCAGGGTTCATCAGAGGGTCAGCTGGTGAAGGGGCATGGGTAGGGTTCATCAGAGGGTCAGCTGGTGAAGGGGCACAGGTAGGGTTCATCAGGGGGTCAGCTGGCGAAGGGGCAGGGTTCATCAGAGGGTCAGCTGGTGAAGGGGCACAGGTAGGGTTCATCAGGGGGTCAGCTGGCGAAGGGGCAGGGTTCATCAGAGGGTCAGCTGGTGAAGGGGCACAGGTAGGGTTCATCAGGGGGTCAGCTGGCGAAGGGGCAGGGTTCATCAGAGGGTCAGCTGGTGAAGGGGCACAGGTAGGGTTCATCAGGGGGTCAGCTGGTGAAGGGGCACGGGTAGGGTTCATCAGGGGGTCAGCTGGCGAAGGGGCACGGGCAGGGTTCATCAGGGGGTCAGCTGGCGAAGGGGCACGGGCAGGGTTCATCAGGGGGTCAGCTGGTGAAGGGGCATGGGTAGGGTTCATCAGGGGGTCAGCTGGCGAAGGGGCATGGACACGGTTCATCAGAGGGTCAGCTGGTGAAGGGGCAGGGGTAGGTTTGATCAGAGGGTCAGCTGGTGAAGGGGCACGGGTAGGCAGCGGGTCAGCTGGTGAAGGGGCAGGGGTAGGCAGCGGGTCAGCTGGTGAAGGGGCAGGGGTAGGCAGCGGGTCAGCTGGTGAAGGGGCAGGGGTAGGTTTGATCAGAGGGTCAGCTGGTGAAGATGAATGGGTAGGCAGCGGGTCAGCTGGTGAAGGTGCCAGTCTGGCGGCGGTACGAGGAGCGGGCGTGGGTGACGCGCCGTCCCTGTGTGTCTGTAGGGATCGGCGGAGGGATCATCCAGGACGGAGAGCTGATCCACGGCAGTACGTTCTGTGCGGCGGAGCTCGGCCACATCATGGTGTCGCTGGAGGGGCCCGAGTGCTCGTGTGGGAGCCGCGGCTGCATAGAGGCCTTCTCCTCCGGACTGGCTCTGCAGAGAGAGGCCAAGAGGCTCCACGACGGTGAGGCACCGCCCGACCACGGCACCGGAGACGGGCTCCGCTCTGCTCCGGAATGGAGTTTCTCTCCTCTCCTCTTCTCCTCTTCTCCTCTTCTCTCCTCTCCTCTCCTCTTCTCCTTTCATCTCATCTCATCTTTCATCTCTTCTCCTCTCCTCTTCTACTCTCCTCTCCTCTCCTCTCCTCTCCTCTCCTGAAGAGGAGAGGAGCTTCTCCTTTCATCTCATCTCAAATCATCTTTCATCTCTTCTCCTCTCCACTCTTCTCTTTCCTCCTCCTCTCCTCTCTTCTCTGTTCTCTCCTTCTCTCCTCTCCTCTTCTCCTTTCATCTCTTCTCTTCTCCACTCTTCTCTTCTCTCCTCTCCTGTCTTCTCCTCTTCTACTCTCCTCTCCTCTCCTCTCCTCTCCTCTCCTGAAGAGGAGAGGAGCTTCTCCTTTCATCTCATCTCAACTCATCTTTCATCTCTTCTCCTCTCCACTCTTCTCTTTCCTCCTCCTCTCCTCTCTTCTCTGTTCTGTCCTTCTCTCCTCTTCTCTCCTCTTCTCCTTTCATCTCATCTCAACTCATCTTTCATCTCTTCTCTCCTCTCCTCTCTTCTCTGTTCTCTCCTCTCCTCTCCTCTTCTCCTTTCATCTCTTCTCTTCTCTCCTCTCCTCTCCTCTCCTCTCCTCTCCTCTCCTCTCCTCTCCTCTTCTCCTCTCTGTTCTCTCCTCTCCTCTCCTCCTTTCCTCTCCTCTCCTCTCTGTTCTCTCCTTCTCTCCTCTCCTCTTCTCCTTTCATCTCCTCTCCTCTCCTCCTTTCATCTCATCTCAACTCATCTTGCATCTCTTCTCCTCTCCACTCTTCTCTTTCCTCCTCCTGTCCTCTCTTCTCTGTTCTCTCCTTCTCTCCTCTCCTCTTCTCCTTTCATCTCCTCTCCTCTTTTATCCTCTCCTCCTTTCATCTCTTCTCCTCTCCACTCTTCTATCCTTTCCTGTCCTCTTCACTCTTCTCTTCTCTCTTCTATCCTCTCCTCTCTTCTCTTCTCTTTTTCGCTCTTCTCTTCTTCTCTCTTCTTTTCTCCTTTCCTTTCCTGTCTCTCCTCTTCTCCTCTTTTTTTCTCACTTTTTCTATTTTTTGCTTTTCTT
>JAMWET010006806.1:0-25000 GCA_024036415.1 Prochilodus magdalenae
CAGCAACACTGAGCATAATCCATATTAGGCTCCAATGGCTGTTCCTTTATTATATTCATTCTAATTTACACAATATCATATATATGTAATATTACACAATCATTTTCTTATTTTCTAAAAAATATATATAAATATTATTATTAATATATATTATAATATATAAATATATAATATATATTATATATAACTTGAAAAGTTGAAATAATATATTCTGTATTTAATCTATATGTATCTTATCCTATAATCTATATCTTATATTTATATCTATATTTACTATATGTGTAGCTCTATATCTATTTGTTTACATATTATAAGCTATATCTGTATATATATCTATATGTATATCTATATCTATATATTTATATAATATGTATATAATATATATTATAATATATAAATATATTAATATATATAACTTGATACTATGAATCTATATGTATCTATATCTATATTTATATCTATATCTATATGTATCTATATCTATATTTATCTATATGTATCTATATCTATATGTATCTATATCTATATTTATCTATATGTATCTATATCTATATTTATCTATATGTATCTATATCTATATTTATATCTATATTTATATCTATATCTATATGTATCTATATCTATATTTATCTATATGTATCTATATCTATTTGTTTACATATATATATATATATAATAACATATAATATATATTATAATATATAAATATATAATATATATAACTTTATCTTGAAGTCTATTAATATATCTATATTTATCTATATGTTAAGCTATATCTGTATTTATCTATATGTATCTATATCTATATTTATCTATATGTATCTATATCTATATTTATATCTATATCTATATGTATCTATATCTATATTTATATCTATATCTATATGTATCTATATCTATATTTATCTATATGTATCTATATCTATATTTATATCTATATCTATATTTATCTATATGTATTTATATCTATATTTATATCTATATCTATATGTATCTATATCTATATTTATCTATATGTATCTATATCTATCTGTTTACATATATAAATATCTAATATATATTATATATAACTTGAAATTTGAAGTTGAATATATATATATGTTAATCTATATCTATATTTATCTATATGTATCTATATCTATATTTATATATATATATATTTATATCTATATCTATATGTTTATCTATGACTCCTGAGAAGGCTTCTACTTTCTACAATTTTCTTATTTTCTTAAAAAAAAGAGAATACGATCACGGCCAGCAAATGTTTTTTATTGAGCACCTTTGCACACATGAAGACCTAGACAATTATACAGATTAATTTAGATCACCGTTTTGTTTTTTTAAAATCTATATATGGTTCGTTAAACCGATTTAGACATGAATTAATCAAAACATGAATAAAGAACTGCAGTTTCTCTTAATTAATTAATATGACAAAATAAATATTACTGTTCGTACATTACAGCCTACAAAACTGATTTTGATGTGCTGCTTGCAGAAGTTAAAAATCAAATTCTAATCAGGACGTAGATTTAATAGAATTATAATGACAATGCATACGCGTTTAATTTAGCAAAACCACAAAGATGACGTTTTTAAAGATGACGTTTTTTTATTTCACTACACAAACATTCATTCTCCACTAGCGTAACCATATGTCCTTTGAGAATATCGAATTTTTTGTAATAATAATTCAGAATATCTGAATTTGAAAATCCACAACATGACCTGTATAGAATGACCATCATTAATATAAATGTACTATATATTTTTTGTATATTACATTTATTCTTATTTAAATGTCATATGAATCTATTAGCTGCATTTAAAGAATATGAATTATGTTATATGATATGACCTGACTCTCATCACTGTGAACTGCCACTCTGTCTATACGACTGAACATTTATTTATAATATCTTATATTTATAATAGCTGTGCAGCTATCTGGCTTTCTGATTGGACGGTTTTAGATGACTTGTGAATGTGGAATACACAGCTGCACTGTTCTCCTGATTAATATTTATGTGTATTTGAATTGGCTATATAATGTTGTGGATTAATTTTGAGTAAAATATCTAATATACTAATTTAACCTGAAACTATTATAATACACATAATATATATTATATATAACTTGAAACTTGAACTTGAAACTATATATGTTTATCTATATCTATATCTATATCTATATGTTTATCTATATTTATCTGTCTATTTGTTTGTGTGTATGTATGTGTGTACATATATATATATATATATATATATATATATGTATATATATTATATATATATATATATATATATATATATATATATATATATATATATATATATATATATATATATATATATATATGTATATATATTATATATATATTTTTTTATCTTTATCTATATTGATCTATATATGTTTATCTATATCTGTATTCATCCATATCTATTTGTTTACATATATATATATATATTTTATATATGTAAACAATTATAATTATGTTATAATATATAAATATATAATATATATTTTATATAACTTGAAACTTGAAGTTGAAACTATATATGTTAATCTATATCTGTATTTATCTATATGTATCTATATCTGTATTTGTATCTATATCTATATGTATCTATATCTATATTTATCTATATGTATCTATATCTATTTGTTTACATATATATATATATAATAACATATCATATATATTATAATATATAAATATATAATATATATAACTTGAAACTTGAAGTTGAAACTATGTATGTTAATCTATATCTATTATATTTATCTATATGTATCTATATCTATATCTATATGTATCTATATCTATATTTATATATATATCTATATGTTTATCTATATGTATCTAAGACTCCTGAGAAGGCTTCTACTTTCCATGTCACATGCAGCTATGTTGTGGTCTGTGCTCATTGTGGTGGGTGTTTTCCTCTCGGTGGTCTCTACTTCAGTAGCTGAGACGTAGCGTGCCGTGAATCGGGTGGTCTGTGCTCATTGTGGTGGGTGTTTTCCTCTCGGTGGTCTCTACCTCTGTGAGCAGTGAAGTTAGGCCAGACTTTCTCACATCTCGTCGCTGTCCAATGAAATGCACCATGCACCTCCATTTCGGTCGACTTTTATTTTTTGTCAGCGTTGTTAGCGCTAGCTGTTTCTATCAGCTAGCCCTCAGAAGAAAAGGTCATACCAGAGATAAGCCCTCCTGCACATACATAGATGAGCCACTAGGTGGTGCCAAAAGCTCAGGACTGCTTAGTGCGGTGGTGCTCTTTGGGGTCATGAAGGCCAGGCGTGGCTGAAGCTTGGGCTCATAACAAAGGAAGGCTTGAGCACTGCCATGAAAGCACAGCCTGTTGTTTATATGGTGAACTGATAATGGGGCAGGTTTTCTGTGGATGCTCTTCAGACGTCTGGTTCCCCTCACCAGCACTGAGAGCGGCCCATTTCACATCAAACCACCATTACCTGTTCTGTACTGTTAACAGCATCAGTGGAACCTGCCGTTTACCTGCAGACGCTTTACGCTATTGGTGAGGTTCTGAGAACATGGACTATGAGCTGGACTACTATCAATGAAATCCATCCACACCAGTAACTGCTGGGACTGGATCGGGCATGTACTGGACAAGGTTCTGGAGGTAGCCACATCAGTGTTCAGACACCCTCACATCTAAGCATTGGTCAGGTGGTCCAGATGTGGTGGAGGCCTTCCCTGGCACAGTTCCGAAGAGAATTCCCTGTAGACTGGGATTTTATCCACTGCTGGTAGACCCGTATGAGCGTACGCTTCCATACACCTGCAGATTCAGCTACTTCCTTCACACTATGGTTTTTGGCCACGCCCACATGCAGTTCCTCCTTTTAGCCAATCATTAACATCTGCTCTGGAGCCATTTTCCACACATGGAACGAGACATTCCCTGCACTGTAGCACCTCTTCCCAATCTATGGATCCCATCACTCACACCCCGCTCCTCCATGCAGATCTTCTCCAAGTCTAGGTTCATCTCTTGAGGGCTTTGATCTTGAGCTCCTTCCACAGTTTTTTAATTGGGTTGAGGTCAGGAGACTGACTAGGCCTCTGCACCACCTTTCACTCGTAAACCAGGCCTTGGTTGGCTTGGCCGTGTGCTTGGGGTCATTGTCCTGCTGGAAGATGAAATGACGACCCATCTTAGGATCTTTTAGGATTGGAGGTTTTTGTCCAGAATCTCCAGGTAGGCTGTGTTATCCATCTTCCTGTGGATGCGGACCGGACGGCCAGTCCCCTTGGCTGAGAAGCAGCCCCACAGCATGGCTGTAGGGATGGTATCCTTGGGGTCGTATGCAGTGCCATCCTCTCGCCAAGCGCCCGGATGCTTTGAAAGTCAAGGTCTCTTACGGGCTCGTCTGGAACCGAGACCACTGAGGTGGAGGACATGTCCCCATCACCATGAGATCTTCCTGAAGCTCCTTCCTTGTTGTCCTTTGGTCAGCCTTGACCGTTCCGACAAGCCTGGCTTGGCACAGGAGGCCTCCCACTTCTGGATGATGGTCCCAACGGTGGAGACAGGTTGGTCCAACTTCCCTTTGCCAGCCTTGTGACCCTCCACGATCTGGTCTCTGATGGCCTTGGAATGCTCCTTAGTCTTTCCCACGTTGACCACGTATGAGTGCGGCTCACCTATTGGGGGAGGGGCTTTTATAGTCGGAGAAGGCGGGAAAAAAACTGACCATTAATCCAGACATTTCTGAGCGTTTGATAGATACATATATCTATATATGTACAGCTCTGGAAATTAATCAGAGCCCACTCCAGCTTCTTCCTAAAGCAGCATCTCCACATGTACAGCAGGTTCTCAGTGAGGAACCGAAAGTTGGGTTCTAGCTTTACTGGTACAGATACAGTGAGCGCCTGGTTCAACAACACAGCTACAGACTGGCAGAGGGCCAAAAACCCCCTCTCTACTGACTGTGATGAGTGCCACCTCATTCCAATGAAGGGAAGTGTTTAATAGTGTCAAGGAACAGTGAGGTGTTCCTCAAGGCTCACCTATGGGCCCACTCCTGTTTGTTTTTTTAACATGCTCAGGCCTCGACAACACCGGCGGTTCCTCTACGTACATCTTCAGTCATGAGGTGACGCCGTTTCTGAGCTGTAGTGAGTTTGGTCTGCAGACGCCGAATCTAGAACCGAGCCTTAAAGTGAAGGAACCAAGGAAGACACATGGGTCCAGGATAAAGGTGCACATCTGCAAATACAGCAACAACCAAACGACGCATCCTACATGAACGCTCACTGCCCTCCGTCAGAGGTGCATAGGCCAGTCACGTAGCCTCCGTACCCGAGGAGCTTGTGTGTCCTGGGACGGGGCATCTTTTACCAGAACCACAGTGTGTGTCCAGAGCTAGCATAACATCACTGACCTCCAGAACAGAGCTGAGGCTCCTCTGTACATAGACTCCTCCAGGCCAGGGAAGGAGGTAGTCTGAAACGAGCACAGCAGCAGCAGAGCTGAACCCTCAGCAGCACTGTTTACCAGCAGGGTAAGGCACGGCGGCCTTTATATCCACACTGAGTCTCATCAGCCACGGCAAGAGGTGAAGCCAGAGGTGTTCAGAAACGAGCTGCTCTGTTAAAACGCCCCACCAACACACGACTTCTGATTAAACATGGCTGTGCGTTGTTTTAACGATGGGAGTTTGATAAAGAGTAAAGTTTTTGGTAAGAATTATAATTGATTGATATAATTGAAATTTTTTAATTGATGAGAATTTTTTAAATTATTGATTTTAGAAATGTTATAGAAAATAATGTTCTCCTGTTGAACGTTTAGAATTTAATGCTACTATGCAAAGTAAACACCTTTATTTTGTTTTCTTTATTGATTTTATTTTAGAATATTACTGTACATATAAATTCCTAATTAAAGTTAACAAAGACATTATACATTTTTTTTACATTTAATTTTGCAATATTTCTGTAAATACCAAATTAAATTATAAATTATATATATTGTAAACCTAATTATATATAAATATATTTCTTAAAAACAAAATGTTTAATTATTTATTTATTTGATTGTGTTTTAATTGTATTTCATATTTATTTATGTAATATCTTGAGTTTTTGTCTCATTACCTCAAAGCATCGGACCCAGCAAGGTCTTTTTGGTTTTCTGGTTGGAAAAAAAAAAAAAAAAAAAAAAAAAAAAATATATATATAAAAATTATTAATAAGTATAAAAAAATTAATAATATAATATATTTATATTGTATTGTATATTAAAAATTTATTTTATTTTTCTATTATTTTCTATTATTTTTATTTAAAGTGACTGAATTCCCATCACCGCAACACAATAAGATTTGACCATGAATCTGCAAAAAAGTTTTTCAAGGTTTTTTTAAATATATACTCTGTAAACTGCTTGAAAATATTTGACACCTATTTTGCAAAACTAAATTTAATATCTTGAGTTTTTACCTCAGTTCATTGGGACCCAGTGAGGTCTTTCTGGTTTTCTGGTTGAGGACTTTACTGGTTGAAAATATGACTTATGTTTCTATATTTGAAAAAAGTCTAAAATATGCTAAATATGGGTAATCAGAATCAGATATGTGAACAGGCTGCAGCCAGAAAACACAATGCAAAAATAGAAAATCAAGAATTTAGCTTTCTGCTGTATTTATTGATCTACTGAGTGATATTAATATTATTTATATGTGCGATGGCTCAATATATCAATATAGTGATACTCCAAAATGCAAATTCTATTTGTCTATTTCCTTTAATGACCAATCAGTCATCTGCTAATTTAAACTCCCATTGATATTTTACAGTAAGAAAAAGTTTTCTTCATTATTTTTAATGTTTCACAAAATTCCTGAAAATATGAACCTAATTCAAAACAGTTTTCTTTGATGTCTTTATTGTTTTAAATTGTTCCTGAACATATAAACACCTAATTAAAGTTAAAGATCGCTTTCTTTATTTCATCATATTTCACAATTTTCTTAAACATAAAACCACATTATTTAAGTAAATAAATGTTTTAATATTTCATAATATTCCTTTACGTATAAACAACTAATTTAAGATTCAAAATTATTATTATTTTTTAAGTTTTAATATGTTAAAATATTCACATATAAACACCAAAAAAAAAAAAAAAAATTTTAATATTTCAAAATAGTCCTAGCTAAAAACACCTAGCTAAAGTTTGAAAAATGTCAAAAATTGTAAGCTATTTTTTAAATTTGCTAAAGCCGGGGGCTAAAACCGAGGACAACTCATCACAGCTTTCAGAACCGGACTGACCACTCGGGGAGTTGTGCCAGTCCACTGTGCAGTCTTCCGGCCCCCTGATGAACCCGGTGGTCTATACTATACCATAGTGGTCACCTTTTCATTCCCCACCTGAGCTTTCATGCCTCAAACCAACGACCGTTCAGACGAATGGGACACAGAAGGGGCTCTCTGATTGGCCGGATTGTGTTTTGGGGCTTTAGCCTAAGTGTATAAGCTCCAGTGGAGTGTTAGGGGTCAGGCCCACAGTGCGGGTGGAGCTCAGGTTCTGATACTAGTACATATGAGCATCTGCTTAGTGGAACCGGGCTGCTCCTCTCTCAGCGGATCAGCTAATTGCTGACCCCGTGACCTTTCCGTGCGTGAAGGGAAGCTCTTTGAGTCTGCTGCGCTTGTTTGTTCTCCTCGGGCTGGGGGTGTCACGCTGTTCTGAGGGTCCTGGGCTACACTCCTATTGTTCGGAGGAGAAAGCAGAATAATGGACTCGGGGTCTGCTCAGTGCACTCGACTCGTCTGTCCTGCTGAGCTCAGGCCGCAGCCCGGCCCGCTGTCCTCTGCCCAAGCCGTGAGGGGGTGGGAGGCCTGGAGCCCACCCTCTAACCGTTCACGTTTCCGTCTCCTCTTGGCACGCTATGGCTGGTTTACTGTTTCTCAGTATAGAGACTGATTTCAGATCAGGGGAGGTCTCTAGGCTTGATGGCATTATCATGTAAAACAGTGATTTTATTAATAATGAAATTAATAATATTTAATTTATATTAATATTGATTAATAAATTATTCTTACAAACTTAAAAGTTAATGGCACCATGGCAATGTGTTTTTCTTTCTTGTGCATACAGATATATAAAAATATATATAAATATAAAAAGTATAAAAAATTAAATAATATTATATATTTATATTGTATTGTATATTAAAAATCAATTTTATTTTTCTATTATTTTTCATTTAAAGTGACCGAATTCTTATCACCCCAACACAGTAAGATTTGACCATGAATCTGCAAAAAAGTTTTTCAAATTTTTTAAAAATATATACTCTGTAAACTGCTTGAAAATATTTGACACCTATTTTTCAAAACTAAATTTAATATCTTGAGGTTTTATCTTACTACCTCAACACATCAGGACCCAGTGAGGTCTTTCTGGTTTTCTAGTCTCTGTATTTACCAGAACAAAAATAAGAAAATGTTTCAAAATGAAATAAAAAAATTAAAAATACAATTTAAATTTTTAGAAAAAAACTAAATATGTGAAATATTAGCAATACGAACCAGATACACTGCAGTAATCAGGATAATAAAAAAAAAATTGAAAATAAAGAATTTGGCATTTTGCTGTATTTATTGGTTTACTAAATGATATTAATATTGTTTGTTTGTAAGAGTGATACTCAAATATCCAATCACTGTCAATTTCCATTAATGACAAATAACTTAAACGCTAATTAAAATAAACTCATATGGATAACAGTAATTATTATTCATATAATTTATAATTATATTATTTTATATTAATAGCAATTATAATCATAAAAATAAACTATTTCTAAACATTTATAAAATACCAAATAAGTGAAATTAAAATGAATAAATAAATAAAAACAGAATGCAGTGAACTACAAGTCTCATATAGCCATATTTTATTTATAGTAGAACGCGGAACATCTCAGACAGCCAGGACATGGGAAACTAAAGTCTGGAAAAGTAACTGGTGCTAATATACAACAGCTGGAGGGTGACTGGGCAGAGGTTCAGCCATCTCCGAAAACCTGGGCCTAGACATTGTGGAGTGTTTCCAGAAAAATATTCCTGAGTGCAAAATTACACAGACTTTGGAAATCTCACCCTCTACAGCATTCGGAGATTCGGAGGATCTGGAGAAATCCCTGTGCAGAAGAGACAAGGTTAATATCGGATGCTCGGAATCTTCGGGCCGACTTCTCTGGGCCGACTTCTCGGCCCGGGCTCTCTGAGCTGACACTCTCAGAGCATCACTTCTCTGGGCCGACTTCTCTGAGCCGACCACTCTGGGCCGACCACTCTGGGCCGACTTCTCTGGGCCGACTTCTCTGAGCCGACGTCTCTGGGCCGACTTCTCTGGGTTGACTTCTCTGGGTCGACTTCTCTGGGCCGACTTCTCTGAGCCGACGTCTCTGGGCCGACTTCTCCTAGCCGACCACTCTGAGCCGACGCCTCTGGGCTGACTTCTCTGAGCCGACCACTCTGGGCCGACCACTCTGGGCCGACTTCTCTGGGTCGACTTCTCTGGGCCGACTTCTCTGGGCCGACTTCTCTGAGCCAACTTCTCTGGGTCGACTTCTCTCGGTCGACTTCTCTGAGCCGACGTCTCTGGGCCGACTTCTCTGAGCCGACCACTCTGGGCCGACCACTCTGGGCCGACTTCTCTGGGCCGACTTCTCTGAGCCGACGTCTCTGGGCTGACTTCTCTGGGTTGACTTCTCTGGGTCGACTTCTCTGGGTCGACTTCTCTGAGCCGACGTCTCTGGGCCGACTTCTCTGGGCTGACTTCTCTGGGCCGACTTCTCTGGGCCGACTTCTCTGGGCCGACTTCTCTGGGCCGACTTCTCTGAGCCGACGTCTCTGAGCCGACCTCTCTGAGCCGACTTCTCTGAGCCGACGTCTCTGGGCCGACGTCTCTGGGCCGACTTCTCTGGGCCGACTTCTCTGGGCCGACTTCTCTGGGCCGACTTCTCTGAGCTGACGTCTCTGGGCTGACGTCTCTGGGCTGACTTCTCTGGGCCGACTTCTCTGGGTCGACCTCTCTGGGCCAACTTCTCTGGGTCGACTTCTCTCGGTCGACTTCTCTGGGCCGACTTCTCTGGGCCGACTTCTCTGGGTCGACTTCTCTGGGCAAAATGGAAAACTGTTCTGGGGTCCGATGAATCCAAGCCTCAGCTTTTTGGAAACTACGAACGCGTGTCCTGCGGACTCAAGAGGAGGGGGACCACCCAGCTCTGATGGTATGGGTTCTCAGTGGGGCCTCTAGCATAGGCAGCTTATACTGGAAAGGCTCCGTCAGTACCGAACAGGGTATATAGGTTTCAAAACGACATGCGTTCCCATCCAGCAGGACACTGCTAAACCACGTACTGCATCCATCACAACAGCACGGCTTCCCAGTCTGGGTGCTGAACTGGCCTGCCTGCAGTCCAGACCTTCCACCAGTAGGGAACATCTGGCGCATCATGAAGCCGGTGGATAAAATAGGGGTCCATGAGATTTACGAATCTTCTGTTTATACTTACAGGAATAAGAACTAACCGTGAGGCTGTTCAATACAGTCAGTGAGCCTACATAAACACAGGACCCCAGCAGGCACCCCCCCACCCATCACCCTCCACCCAGTGTCTCTCATTAGCCCTACCTTAATCAAGCACCGCGAGGAGGAACAGGCCCGCCCTGCGGGATTAGTCATAGGTGATTATGGACTGTAGGGAGACGGTAGGCAGCCCTGCTTTGCTGCTCATCCACCCTTCGCCACCCTCACCCCTCCCCACCCACCACTTTGCCCCATCCTCCTTTCAGGGCAACAGATGGCGGGGTCTGCGTCCGCTGTCATTGTCCAGTCCCTTTAGCTACTCGGGGTGAGCTGGAAGCCCCCTCGCCCCCGCTGCACCTCCCGCCCGGCCTGCTCTCAGAAGGCTTTCCAGTCTGTATGTAATGGAGAGAATCAGTTATCAGTGCTTCTTCAAGGGTTCTTTAAGGGTTCTATAAGGGTTCTTTAAGGGTTCTTCAGGGGTTCTTTAGAAACGTGAAAACATATGAGTGCACACATGGTTCTGTTGTATGATATACAACTTGCTGCACACTGAGATATACAGCTTTATCCTTTAAATAGTTCTAATAATAACAGTAGCTCCATAGTAACGACAGTCATAATGATATTAATGATGATATTAAAGGTACTAGCACTGCTAGAACCCTTTTTGCTAGTAGTGGACACTCTTAAAGAAGGTGGTTCTTTGCATGGTGAAATGGTTCTTGAGATTGATGGCACGTCTTAGCACCAAGCTTGGCATCGTATCAGCCAAGAAATTCTTTTTTCGGTGCTACATAGAACCATTTTTAAAAGGTTCTATACCGAATCATATAGAACCAAATCCTTTAAACATGCGAATGGGTCTTTGAATGGTTCTATTTGTGTTTCATGAACCTTTGCCCTTATTCTTTTTTTTTTTTAATAAAATTGATTTATTATTATTATTATTATTATTATTATTATTAAATTAGCATTAGCATTGGCCCCAGTTGCTGGTTGCTCTGTCGACTCCACACTGAAGCCATCAATGGTCTGACTTTTGCTGACAGTGCCATCGTAGCTGGCTTCATCATCCAGACTTCCCAAGCCAGCTTCATCATCAATCCTTCCCACACCGGCTTCATTGTCAGGCCTTCCCAAGCCAGCTTCATCATCAATCCTTCCCACACCGGCTTCTTTGTCAGGCCTTCCAGTGTCAGCTTCATCACTAAGGCATCCCACACTGGCTTCATCATCCAGCCTTCCCAAGCCGGATTCATCATCCAGCCTTCCCAAGTCAGCTTCATCATCAAGCCTTCCCACACCGGCTTCATCATCAAGTCACTAAACATTGTGTTCATCATCAATCCTTCCCACACCACCATTGGCGGGCAATTCAGTCCCGGCTTCATCATTGAGACACACTGGCTTCAATATTTGGCCTTCCCATACACGCTTCATTGTCAGGCCTTCCCAAGCCAGCTTCATCATCGAGCCTTTCCACACCGGCTTCATTGTCAGGTCTTCCCAAGCCAGCTTCATCATTGACCCTTTCCCTACAGGCTTCATTGTCAGGCCTTCCCAAGCCAGCTTCATCATCGAGCCTTCCTATATCAGCTTCATTCTCAGGCCTTCCCAAGCCAGCTTCATCATTGAGCCTTCCCATACAGGCTTCATTGTCAGGCCTTCCCAAGCCAGCTTCATCAACAAGCTTTCCCATACAGGCTTCATTGTCAGGCCTTACCAAGCCAGCTTCATCATAGAGCCTTACCATACTGGCTTCATTGTCCGGCCTTCCCAAGCCAGCTTCATCATCGAGCCTTTGTATACCAGCTTCTTTGTCAGGCCTTCCGACACCAGCTTCATCATTGAGCCTTCCCATACCAGCTTCTTTGTCAGGCCTTCCGACACCAGCTTCATCATTGAGCCTTCCCATACCAGCTTCATTGTCAGGCCTTCCCAAGCCAGTTTCATCATCGAGCCTTCCCACACCGGCTTCATTGCCAGGCCTTCCCAAGCCAGCTTCATCAACAAGCCCTCCCATACAGGCTTCATTGTCAGGCCTTACCAAGCTAGTTTCATCATAGAGCCTTACCATACTGGCTTCATTGTCAGGCCTTCCCAAGCCAGCTTCATCAATGAGCTTTCCCATACTGGCTTTATTGTCAGGCCTTCCCAAGCCAGCTTCATCATTGAGCCTTCCTATACCAGATTCATTCTCAGGCCTTCCCAAGCCAGCTTCATCACTGACCCTTTCCCTACAGGCTTCATTGTCCGGCCTTCCCAAGCTGGCTTCATCAACAAGCTTTCCCATACCGGCTTCATTGTCAGGCCTTCCCAAGCCAGCTTCATCATCAAGCCTTCCTATACCAGCTTCATTCTCAGACCTTCCCATACCAGCTTCATCATCGAGTCTTTGAGCTCATTTCCTAACGTTATGTTATATAAGTGATTTGTACGTAGTGTATTAGAGCACCCATAGCGATGATGCAGATCTGACCCTAGAAGTGACCCCAGAACTGACCACTGCATGTTTTGTTATCAGCCTGAGCTGTTTGGTGAGGGTGTTACGGTCTCCGGTTGTCCTAGCTTTGCTGTGTGCCCGTCGACGGACATTTTGTGCTTCTTGCCTCTGTAAAATTAGGTGCAGGTCCATGACTGACCACTTGGGGGTGCCTTCCTGTATAAAAGGTTCATCAAGCCTCCATCTTAGGAGACATTCAGGGCCTTCGCCCCTCTGACCTGACCTGGAAAACCACCTGTCCAGACCAGCCCGGCTGTCCTCTCTCCTCTCCGCTTTCCGCTTCCCTCCGATTCTTCAGTCACGTTTAGGGAAATCGCTTCGTAAGACCGGGGGGAGTAGGGGACGGTGCCGTTCGCTTGGGTCACCCTTTCTCCTGGTTTCAAGGTTAGTCAGCTGTCTGTTACGGACTGACCCTCGACCAGGACCCCAGCGTAAAGATTGGGGCCATTTAAGATCAAATTTCTCGGTGCTCTAGTTGGGCTTGGCGATATCGGTGACTTCCCACGGGGAACAGTGTGCCTGTCCGCCGCCGTTGTGAGCACTAGCAGGGTGCACCCAGGTGGCCTAATGCTGCCGCTCCAGAGTCAGAATCATCTCGCCTGGCCATCGCGTGCCACGGCCCGCAGACTCCTCTGCCCGTCTTAACCCCCTTCACCACTCCCTGCCCCCCCGCTCGTCTTTTTCAAGCCCTCACTCCGTCACACTCTGCCCCACCTCTGCCTCCAGTCCTGCACTGCACCGCTTCGTCCCTCCCGCCTCTGTTTACTATCCACTGACTGTGCTGTTTACCAGACAGGCCTCGGCTTAGCTGAACCGAGTGACGGCTGTGCCTGAAGAACGCTGGGCATCTAACCGACGAGGTCGTGGCCACTTCTGACCGCCGTGGAGGGACTGCGTCTGCCACCACGGCTGCTCCTAGACGAAGGTGTGTGGAGTTTTGCTTACAGCTTATCCGTGTTGCTCTGTGTGGGCTGGTGTGTTTACCATTGTGGTGGACTGGTCAGTGTGAGTGATGGTACGCTCTGGGTGTATTGGTTGACCATTGCGTTCGCCGGTCATTGGGACGCTAAAGCAGTGTAGACGCTGCATGCATTTGAAGGGCAGTTTTAGGAATTCACCTTTAGGGATGGGAAACAATTGGTACCCAGCGGTTCTCACTGGAACCAGACGTCGGGTCTATTCCTGTGTTCTAGATAGGCAGTTGTTATTAAAAGACATGCGTCACATACCCAGCGGGAGTACCAGCGCATGATCTAATTCAGCACAACACCAAACACATATACCCTACAGGACACTCTGTAGGTGTACAGGTCCAGACTGTAGTCCATCTGTTTCTCTGTGTACTGTATTACCCTGTTCTTCAATGGACCCCCACAGGACCACCACAGAGCAGGTAGGATGGGGGTGGTGGATCATTCTCAGCACTGCAGTGACACTGACGTGGTGGTGGTGTGTTAGTGTGTGCGGTGCTGGTGTGAGTGGATCAGACACAGCAGTGCTGCTGGACACCTCAGGGTCACTGGTAGACCAAGAATTGTCCACCAACCAAAACTATCCAGCCAGCAGTGTCCTGTGGGCAGCGTCCTGTGGGCAGCGTCCTGTGGGCAGCGTCCTGTGGGCAGCGTCCTGTGGGCAGTGTCCTGTGGGCAGCGTCCTGTGGGCAGCGTCCTGTGGGCAGCGTCCCGTGGGCAGCGTCCCGTGGGCAGCGTCCTGTGGGCAGCGTCCTGTGGGCAGCGTCCCGTGGGCAGTGTCCTGTGGGCAGCGTCCCGTGGGCAGCGTCCTTGGGGCAGCATCCTGCAACCATTGATGACGGAGTAGAGGATGACTAAGGCCGATGCGATATTAGAACCCTTTGTTCTTTTGTGACTCACACTTTACTGGACGCTCGGCCCAAGCACTGACCTGCTGCTCCGGACAGGTCAATCCCGACACGCTCCACTCCGAGTACTGAGCAGGAATGTTCAGAAAGCACACTACAGCAGCAGCTTTGCTAACCTGTGCCACACTGAAACTGGAAAGGACATCAGGAGATGATGTCCCTGGGCGGGACGAAGGCGTCTTTGTGTGGCCTATTTCCATGGCTGTGTTTTACCCTGTGCCTTTAGTCTTTAGTCAGACAGAGGAGAGCTGGGATAGGTCACCTTTGCTGAAGGCTGGTTTGCGTATCGGCGCTGTCCAAAGAAAAACAAGTGTCTCCAAAACGGTCCCTTTATAGGAGAGGCCAGAAACAGAGCTCAGTCGTAATGGAAGTCAGTGGAGCCAGACTTTTCAACCAAGCTTTGTGTGTATGTGTGTGTGTGTGTGTGTGTGTATGTGTGTGTGTGTGTATGTGTGTGTGTGTGTATGTGTGTGTGTGTGTGTGTTTGTGTGTATGT
Source organism: Prochilodus magdalenae (assembly GCA_024036415.1). NCBI lineage: Eukaryota > Metazoa > Chordata > Actinopteri > Characiformes > Prochilodontidae > Prochilodus > Prochilodus magdalenae. Next base: position 15,466 of record JAMWET010006806.1, read on the forward strand.
GTGTGTGAGTGTGTGTGTGTGTGTGTGAGAGAGTGTGTGTGTATGTGTGTGAGTGTGTGTGTGAGAGAGTGTGTGTGTATGTGTGTGAGTGTGTGTGTGAGAGAGTGTGTGTGTGTGAGTGTGTGTGTGTGTATGTGTGTGTATGTGTCTGTGTATGTGTGTGTGTGTGTGTGTGTGTGTGTGTGTATGTGTCTGTGTATGTGTGTGTGTGTGTGTGTGTGTGTGTATGTGTGTGTGTGTGTGTGTGTGTGGCGGGTTTAGAATAAGCCTGACCGTTTGGGGTGATTCACTTACACTGCAGGGGCCAGTCATACTGAAATTCAGCCCGGTCATGCGGCAACAACCAAACCAAGCCTCCAAACTGCCTGGCTCAGTACTAGCGTCAGTGTCCCTGCAGTGCTGAGAATGATCCACCACCCATATAGTACCTGCTCTGTGGTGGTCCTGTGGGGTCCTGTGGGGGTCCTGCCCATTGAAGAACAGGGTAATACAGTACACAGAGAAACAGATGGACTACACTCTGGACCTGTACACCTACAGAGTGTCCTGTATGGTATAGGTTATATATATATATATATAAAGGAACAGTGTTGGTGATGGATAAAGGAATGAAGGGATGAAGGAACAGTGTTGGTGATGGATGAAGGGATGAAGGGATAAAGGAACAGTGTTGGTGATGGATAAAGGAATGAGGGGATGAAGGAATAGTGTTAGTGTATGGATAAAGGGACGAAGGGATGAAGGAACAGTGTTGGTGATGGATAAAGGAATGAAGGGATGAAGGAACAGTGTTGGTGATGGATAAAGGAATGAAGGGATGAAGGAATAGTGTTGGTGATGGATAAAGGAATGAAGGGATGAAGGAACAGTGTTGGTGATGGATGAAGGAATGAAGGGATGAAGGAACAGTGTTGGTGATGGATAAAGGAATGAAGGGATGAAGGAATAGTGTTAGTGTATGGATAAAGGGATGAAGGGATGAAGGAACAGTGTTGGTGATGGATGAAGGGATAAAGGAACAGTGTTGGTAATGGATAAAGGAATGAAGGGATGAAGGAACAGTGTTAGTGATGGAGAAAGGAATGAAGGAACAGTGTTGGTGATGGAAAAAGGAATGAAGCGATGAAGGAACAGTGTTGGTGATGGATAAAGGAATGAAGGGATGAAGGAACAGTGTTGGTGTACAGATGAAGGAATGAAGGGAGGAAGGAACAGTGTTTGTGATGGATGAAGGGATAAAGAAACAGTGTTGGTGATGGATGATGGGATGAAGGGATGAAGAAACAGTGTTGGTGATGGATGATGGGATGAAGGGATGAAGAAACAGTGTTGGTGATGGATAAAGTAATGAATGGATGAAGGAACAGTGTTGGTGATGGATAATGGAATGAACGGATGAAGGAACAGTGTTGGTGATGGATGAAGGAATGAAGGGATGAAGGAACAGTGTTGGTAATGGATAAAGGAATGAAGGGATGAAGGAACAGTGTTGGTGATGGATGAAGGAATGAAGGGATGAAGGAACAGTGTTGGTAATGGATAAATTAATAAAGGGATGAAGGAACAGTGTTGGTGATGGATAATGGAATGAACGGATGAGTGTTGGTGTTTACAAAGTGCAGTGTCTCTGATTTTAAAAACTCTGTTTTGTGAGGGCGGGGCCAGAGTTGTCTGCTTTGTGATTGGTCAGAGGAATGCTTATGGAAATGTTAGCCGAGATTAGGACCGCCCAGTTTACACAGAGAGGAACATAGTGGGACAATCAATCAGCTATCAGTCAGTGGAACATTACACCTAGGCTGTTTACTGTGCATCTGCTAAAAAGAACTGGACCTCATTAAAAATGACCAAGGGGAATCCGGATGCCCGCAGCCTGAAGCACACGTCCCCTACGGAGGACACACTCCTCCATTCGACTGTTTGATAATGTGTCTCTGCTGCCATGTGCTCCTCACCCACTCCTCATATCCCGTTTCCTAAAACCCCCTGGCTCCCTTAGCAGTGGGCTAGGAGCGGTGGTGCCGGTGGGTGGGGGGGGGATCAATACTTGCAATGTAGCTCAGCAACAGCAGGCTGATTTACACACGCTCCGGGACCGCAAGAGGAAGTGGGTGGAGGGACGGCAAGTGTGGAGCAGCTGAGGTGAAAATGTCCTCCTGCATCCTTTCCGTCTCCCCATCCCTCGTCTTCGGTCCTTCTCGCCGCTCATCCCCTCGGTCCCGCCCCTTGCACTCCGACTGGCCCGGCTTTAATCTGGTAGCTTTACGAGACCTGAGGCGGGGAAGGTTTGCTCGCGTGCAGACACACACACACACACACCAAATGCTAAACATGGGCGCGCACCAGGAGCCGAGCAGGTTGCAGACTCGCGGCCAGAGGCGGCATATGTCTGTCTCTCCAGCAGATTAATGGGACTGTATTAATATTAACGTACAGTGGGGCGGAGGAGCATGTGCTGGTGAGACTGAGAGGGGAGGGTGAGAGGGTGGGGATAGAGGGAGCGAGTAAGAGAATCGGAGGGAGGGTCAGGCGGATGAGAGAGAGAGAGCCTGTTTTTGTTTTTTTGTCCCCTCCCGTTTACCCCACTTCTCCACCCCTGTCCGAAGGAAGGCCGTGAAGGGGGCGTTGTCAGTCTCTCTCTCTCTCTCTGTGTCTCTCTTTCTCTCTCCCTCGCTTCTTCTCCCCCACTCCTACCAGACAGGACAGCGGCAGCAACAGGACCCAGCGTGTCCCAGGCACACACGCGCTCATGCACTCTCTCAGGACCTCCAGGCTTCTGCAGCACGCGCAGGTGTCCCGCCCCGGCAGGGCTCCCACGTACGTCCAGCCAGATGCTCCAAACAGGTACTCCAGATTTCTCTGCCTCCCTCTCTCTCTTCCATCTCTCTCCAGCCAGGGAATCCCTCACTTCAGCCCCGGCTCTCCCCTCACCTCCTCCCCTGCTGTGTTTACATCCCCCGCACCGCCTGCTTAGCACGCCATAGCGGAGGGTTTGCCTGGGCGCTAACTAACAGACGGGGGGCGACATGTAGTCGGAGTCCAGGATCCAGCCGAGTTTAGTTTCAGGACATTTGACAGGGATGTCCACCGGTTTTCCCGTTAGGGTTGGGAACTCGGATCGTTCCCAGCCAGTGCTAAGGTTAGCGTACTACCTGTTTCCAAGTCCTACGTTTTTCTTTGGGCTGAAGTTTTGGTCACGGTGGCTCAGCCATCCGTGTGGTTTTCCTCGGCATCCGAAAGATCGGTTAACCTAAAGGAGCTGGGCCTTGGCTCGGAATCTGGTGCATGTTCCTGAAAGCTGATTGGACGATTTGAATCTAATTTGGTCTAAGTAATAGATCAGTTAAGGGTCTTGATCGAAGAGCTCGAGTGGTCTGACGGATGCTTGCCGGATGCTTTACCTTGTCGGTGCACATGCTGTATTAGCCCTCTGGCTCTTCACCGGAGCTGGTGAAACCAAGCTGTTCCACAGCCACACGTACTACCACGCTACTACCACCATCACTGTGGCACTGCGGTGTTGGGACTGAACCACCACCCACACAATGACGACCTGTGATCATGGAGGCTGGCTGACAGGCTGTGCCTGGAAATGTGTTCTATTTCTATATGCCATATTAATCATGGTGAAATATCGGTATTTCCGAGGGTCCGGTTTTTCCGTACAGCCCCCCTGACTGTATCTATCCGCCGAGAGATCGGAACGGATTCAAAACATATCCATAAATTTTAGGCTAAAACCTCCGAATCTACCGTAGAACAGCACCGTAGGCATCTAGAGGCATTGAAACGTCCGGTTCCCATGACCACCACCGTAAACAATGCCGATCTGGTTAGTCCGGATCGAACCCTTCCGAATGACAATCCGGAAAAGTGGAAAGTTCGCCAAATTCGGAATCTCCTCACAAGCTGGGGGTATATCCACCACATCCCACCAGTGCCTCATCTGTCAAGCCCAAACCAGCCTTGAGACCCCCGCCCCCCCCAAACCCAGGCTTCCACGCCCAATCTGTACCACACCATCGACCACTTAATAGCATTACCCCCCGATCGTGTCCCAGGAGCCCCCGGTTGTCCCCCTGCGCTGGTCAGTTTAAGGCCAACGGTGTCTTTCGACCAGGCCTCAGAATTAAAGTGCGCTCGCACCGAAGGTCACCAGAGGTTACCGGGCCAGAGGCTAATAAGTTTAGCCTTGCTGGAGTGAAAGGTCAGCGAGAGACTGTTTAGAAGGGGGTGTAATGAGAGCATCCTGCATCAATCAAACACATGGCATGGTCACGCACATCTGCACACGCACACACCCACGGCACGTGTAGCGCTGCCCATTTGTGCGGTCCTGCTGTGTTCCCTCGTAAATGGTGGTCCCCAGGCATATTCGGACGGACGTGTAGCGTGACTTACTAGGAGATACTTGTTGTTCTTTGGAGAGTGATGATAGCATAGCATAGCTTAGCTCCGTATACCATCTACATGTACATTCTGCATAGTTTGCACAGCAATGTACAGTCACTTTACACATTCCTAACTTATTTATATTTATATTTATATTTATATAACTGCTGTAGTAGTTTTTTCCCATTCCTTATTGAGTGCACTGTCCATATCGTTGCTGTCCAAAGAAAAACAAGTATCTCCAAAATGGCAACTTTACAAGAGAGGCCAAAAACCTCACTTGATTTGAATGTAAGTCAATGGAACCAGACGTCCTTCCGAGCACTTTTGGGCCATTTCAGTTGGTCCATTCATCATGCAATTCTCACAAAGTGTAAACGACAGCAGCTGTTTTCAAATAATGCATAAAAGTTAAAATGGACAAAAATGGAGATACATGTTTTTCATTGGACGGCGACGATATGTCAATAACTACAGTGACAATAAAATTATTCTATTCTATTCTATTCTATTCTATTCTATTCTATTCTATTCTATTCTGTTCTGTTTTGTTCTGTTCCAAAGGTCAAATATGACTACACTAGGAAACTTATCGTCGCTGTCCAAATAAAAACAGGGGTCTCCAAAATGGCAACTTTACAGGAGAGGACAAAAACCTCTTTAGTTAGAATGGACGTCAATGGAACCAGACGTCTTTCCAAGCAGTTCTGGTCCATTTCTGTCCGTCCATTCTTCATGAAATTTCCACATGGTGTAAACAGCAGGTCATGTGATCAATTAAGGCATAAAAGTAAAAATCAACAAAAATGGAGTTCTATATTTTTTTTGGACGGTGATGACATCATCAATCCCGAAGTCTCGATCCCAAACCCACGCATAGCTTGAACATGTGTTACAGAGGCTTTCAGGAACCTAATAGCTCAACCAATACATCTACCGGTTCTACCTGTAACGGCTGTAGGTTCTGGGCTGTAGGTTCTGGACGGGTCCAGTCGTAAGATGGGTTGAGTTTTAAAGCCGCTGTGATTATCTATGTGTGTTCTGTAAACATGAGATTCCCGTTTCCACATTCACGACGAGCTGGACGGATCCAGTTTGTACAGGACGTGAATCTACAAGTCATAGCTTTCCTCCTGACGGCATCGGCCCGGTACCGTCCACTATAACAGGTTGAGGTAGCTGAGAATGAATCAGACACCCAGTCCAGTTTCTCCAGGTCACCACTCCGGATGTTTTACCTTTTGTTTTAAATGGTGGTCCATTTCAGATTTCTGTTATTGAAACATGCTACTGATTTGGTTTACGCCCTCTATTTTCAAAAAGATGACTATATATATCAAAATGAATTTATCAGCCAGACTTTAGCGCCGCAGTGCTACTGACTGTGGTAGTAGATCTTACTGAAATAAATAAATGAATAAATAAATACGTAAAAAAAACCCAAAAACAATCAAATAAATAAATAAGTAAAAAATAAAAATAAAATAAAACATTAAATAAATAAATAAAATAAAATAAAATAAAGCATCAAATAAATAATAAAAAATCTAATAAATAAATAAATAAATAAAATAAATAAGTAAAAAAAATAAAATAAAATAAAACATCAAATAAATAAATAAATAAAAATAAAATAAAACATCAAATAAATAAATACATAAAAATAAAATAAAGCATCAAATAAATAAATAAATAATAAAAAATCTAATAAATAAATAAATAAAATAAATAAGTAAAAAAATAAATAAAAAATAAAACCAGACGTTTCTCCGGGTAAATTTAAAATCACTTTTTTGGGTCCCCATCATGAAATTTACACACCGTGTAAAGGACAACAGCTGCAGTTAAAATGATTTAAATTTAAATTTAAAAAAGTGAAAAATGACAAAAATATACGTACACAGTTCAGGAGCATCGTGTTAGTAATATGCGTACGTGTACTAACGTTAATAGGCCGTGTACAGTTCCGTGCGGGAGCCTAATCTTACATTTACAGCCATGTACCTTCACTGTGTGTTTTTGCTTGTAAACATGCTTTATAACATTGTAATAAAGGCTAATAATCACAAGCCATAATCCTAACTCCGTACAGTAAAACATGAGACGCTGATACGCTGGTTAGAAGAACGGGTCCCACTCTGGAATAAGGCTACGCTTATAAAGCATGTATGACCTGCCTGTAAAGGAGCTTATTAATGATCATCAATTACGTTATAAACAGCCTAAAATACGTAATAAGCAGTTATAACATAAACAGGCCCACAGTGAGCCCACACACACCGCTTAACCCCCGAGCCTTCTTCGGCACATACTCCTATTCATCAGCCTGCTTTTAATAACATTAATAACATTAATACACTGATTATAAGTATTTATAAATGCTTTATAAGGATGTTATTTGTTGACGTGGTAACAGAGGATGCTGGCCTGTTTCCTTGGATTTGTTCGGTTCCGTTAGCCCCGCCCCTATTTCGTTTAAAGGGGAAGTCCACGAGTTGTTCAGAATGCCGTGTAGTTGAGTGGTTGAGACGAGCGGAGGCGTTCAGAGTGGTTCTGGTTTGAGGCTCTCAGTTCTAGAGAGGCTTCCTTACAGTCTGAGCTGTTCACAGTGGTGGTGAAGGTAACCAGACGTCCCGCTCTAAAAGATCCCTCACAGGACGTTCCTGCATGAGGTGGTTAGGAATATGCTGCCTGATGTCTGAGACGCTCGTATTCCAGTCTCTGAAGTGTGGAGGACATATGGGGAGGCGCTAAGAGGTGACTAGAAAACTTACTTCCCGGTTTTCCAGATTTTCCCATTATCAGAATTCCATATAACACTCAGAGGAGGTAGGGTCACTGGTGGTTTGGATAGATGTTCAACCTAGTGATGTTGAGTTTGTTTAGGAGAAGTGTTGAGTGTTTTAGAAGCAGTGTTGAGTGTTTCAGGAGAAGCAGTGTTGAGTGTTTTAGGAGAAGTGTTGAGTGTTTTAGGAGAAGTGTTGAGTGTTTTAGGAGCAGTGTTGAGTGTTTCAGGAGAAGCAGTGTTGAGTGTTTTAGGAGCAGTGTTGAGTGTTTCAGGAGAAGCAGTGTTGAGTGTTTTAGGAGAAGTGTTGAGTGTTTTAGAGACAGTGTTAAGTGTTTTAGGAGCAGTGTTGAGTGTTTCAGGAGAAGCAGTGTTGAGTGTTTTAGGAGAAGTGTTGAGTGTTTTAGAGCAGTGTTAAGTGTTTTAGGAGAAGTGTTGAGTGCGTTTAGAAGCAGTGTTGAGTGTTTTAGAAGCAATGCTGAGTGTTGTAGATTCAGTGTTGAGTGTTTCAGGAGAAGTGTTGAGTGTGTTTAGAAGCAGTGTTGAGTGTTTAAGAAGTAGTGTTGAGTGTTTCAGGAGAAGCAGAAGCAGTGTTAAGTGTTTCAGAAGAAAGATGCGTTGAGTGTTTCAGGAGAAGTGTTGAGTGTTTCAGGAGAAGTGTTAAGTGTTTCAGGAGAAGTGTTAAGTGTTTCAGGAGACGCAGTGTTGAGTGTTTTAGAAGCGGTGTTGAGTGTTTCAGGAGAAGCAGTGTTGAGTGTTTTAGGAGAAGCAGTGTTGAGTGTTTCAGGAGAAGTGTTGAGTGTTTCAGGAGAAGCAGTGTTGAGTGTTTTAGGAGCAGTGTTGAGTGTTTTAGGAGCAGTGTTGAGTGTGTTTAGAAGCAGTGTTGAGTGTTTTAGGAGCAGTGTTGAGTGTTTCAGGAGAAGCAGTGTTGAGTGTTTAAAAGCAGAGAGCAGTGTTGAGTGGTTTTTCAGTGAGATAGTGTGTTTTAGGAGCAGTGTTGAGTGTTTCAGGAGAAGCAGTGTTGAGTGTTTTAGGAGCAGTGTTAAGTGTGTTTAGAAGCAGTGTTGAGTGTTTTAGGAGCAGTGTTGAGTGTTTTAGAAGCAGTGTTGAGTGTTTTAGGAGCAGTGTTGAGTGTTTTAGAAGCAGTGTTGAGTGTTTTAGGAGCAGTGTTGAGTGTGTTTAGTATTAGTGTTAAGTGTTTTAGGAGCAGTGTTGAGTGTTTTAGGAGAAGCGTTGTTGAGTGTTGTAGGGGCAGTGTTGAGTGTTTTAGGAGCAGTGTTGAGTGTTGAGGCCACAGAGACTGGGCAGTAGGCCCACACAGACAGTTAGCTCTGACAGTTTAGCGAGGCTCCACAGACAGTCTCTACAGTAAGCCCTTTCACACTACACTGCTCTGACCGATGGGTGCAGGCACTGGATGGTTACTGAGCATAGGCGGCGGTGTTAATTGGTTCACTGGTGTTAATCCCAGTGCGTTAGGAGATGATGGACGGTCTGGATAAACAGCTGGGATGTTTACGCAGTACTGTAAATGCACTGACATTTCCATGTAGCACACAAACACCCTGCGCCCGCACTCTTCCTCGTGTTGTTCGTGTTGGGCCGCTGGTGGGGATGTGTCAGCAGTGTGCGGACGCAGTGAGTGGCAGTCAGCAGAGTGGGGTTTGGCAGGGCCTAGTTGGCCCGAGGCCAGTTCAGATAGGCCTTAGTGGAGACAAACGGTGGCGGGACGGAAGAACGGACAGGTGTGGACGAACGGAAAGGCTGTAGCGTTGGAGTGTGCGGAGTGAGAGCGTGCGGGAGAAATGTACGTGTTGCTCAGTCAGCTATTACCCAGACAGAAGCCATCAATCATGGAGGAGTGGAGGGCCGTTCCCCTCACGCTGGCGCTCCCTCTCTTTCTCGTCCCTGGGGGTGCGCTATAAGGCAGAATTACCCAGCAGTGTACCTGCAGTGGTCCAGTCTGCTTTATTTTATGGATCTGGATGGCTACCAGCTCCGCAGCGCAGCGATGAATGCTTCCTGAACTTGCACTGTAGCACCAGGATCAATAGTGTGGACACCGTGCAGTGTTGAGTCACACACAAACAGTGCAGACCATTTAATCTGAAGTACAGCTAATTACACTAACCCCAATATAACGGCTGACCTCCTGACTGCACCCAGGCTAAACCGGATATACCTACAGACCCTCCTCACTGCACCCAGGCTAAACCCAATATACCTGCTGACCTCACTGCACCCAGGCTAAACCCAATATACCTGCTGACCCTCCTCACTGCACCCAGGCTAAACCCAATATACCTGCTGACCCTCCTCACTGCACCCAGGCTAAACCCAATATACCTGCTGACCTCA
>JAMWET010006806.1:30000-147500 GCA_024036415.1 Prochilodus magdalenae
TTCTTGGGCACCGTAAGAACTGAGTCACTTTACCAGAAAACATAAAGAATAAAGAAGATAAATGAGCTCAGTGTCCTGAGTGTAGCGTCGGCCTGAAAGGGTTCTGCTGCTGTGTTAAACCCGGTTTACTGCCGGTACCACATTCTGTTTCCAGAGTCTGTGGAGTGAAAGAAATCAGAGTAAGGGTCCTTCTGAGTTTTCTTATCTACGCAAACCTTGATTCATCAGAGAACCGCAGAATTTGAGGATGGTCAGGAAGTCGACTAGTCTGTGCAGACCCCCGTATCTCCAGCAGACGTTAGCTCAGTCCAGAAACAGACTCCTGATTAGCATCCAGCGTTGGGCTAGTTAGCTGTAGCTTTAGCTCAGATCCGTAGAAGCAGCCTCTGTAATATCTTTATTGGAGTCTTGTTTGGATTTATTGTAAACGGATGAGTGTAGACATGGTGGTCCCAGGAACCCCCTACTTGTCTAAGAAATTCCTTGGCTAGCTTAACCAACCGGTACAAGATTTGTTGCTGGCAGCAGAAGCCTTTAGCCTGCCGCTGGCACGTCTACAAATAAGCAGAACCTCTTCCTGACAAGACCAAATCTCCAGGAATACCGGAAAGAAGGAGACGCAGGACTTCTCGGATTGTATTGACCAGCAGCCCGAGTGGAATCTGATGTTCCGACAGATGGCATTTAGCTTTCGAGCCATGCTGGGCTCAGCAGGCCCTGAAGCTTAAGAGGCTAGAGCTGTCAAAAAGACTCTGTGCACTGAGTGAGTAACAAAGTGTGGACTGCCCGGCTGTTCCGTTTCACCACTTACCCCAACCACCGTAACCCCACCCACCCGCCACCCCGCCTTTGTCAACCCATTGGCCCTCGTAGATAACAAACTTAACGTGACTGGTCTTAATTCGCCTGTACAGAAGCCCTATCTGGAGAGCCTGTACGCCCGTACTCCCCCTCTTAGCACTGGGGTGGCGCCACTCTTATCACTGGGGTGGTGCCCCTCTATTTACTGGGGTGGTACCCCTCTTATCACTGGGGTGGTGCCCCTCTTATTACTGGGGTGGTGCCCCTCTTAGCACTGGGGTGGTACCCCTCTTATCACTGGGGTGGTACCCCTCTTATCACTGGGGTGGCGCCACTCTTATCACTGGGGTGGTACCCCTCTTATCACTGGGGCGATGCCCCTCTTATCACTGGGGTGGCGCCACTCTTATCACTGGGGCGGTGCCCTTCTTATGACTGGGGTGGTGCCCTTCTTACCACTGGGGTGGTACCCCTCTTATCACTGGGGTGGTACCCCTCTTATCACTGGGGTGGTGCCCCTCATCACTAGGTGGTGCTCCTCTTATCACTGGGGTGGTGCTCCTCTTATCACTAGGTGGTACCCCTCTTATCACTAGGTGGTGCTCCTCTTATCACTGGGGTGGTGCCCCTCTTATCACTGGGGTGGTGCCCCTCTTATCACTGGGGTGGTGCCCCTCTTATCACTGGGGTGGTGCCCCTCTTATCACTGGGGTGGTAGCCCTCTTATCACTGGGGTGGTACCCCTCTTATCACTGGGGTGGTACCCCTCCTATCACTGGGGGTCTCAGGTGGTTACTAGGGTGGGACCCATCTTGTCACTGGCATAGTACCCGTTCTGTTACTCTTGCCCTCTTGGCACTGGGGTAATGCCGCTCTTGTCAGTGATGTAGTACCACTTGTATCACTGGGGTGTTGCTCTTCTTGTCACTATGTTGGCACTACCCTCGTGTCACTCGGGCGGTCCTCTTGTCACCGGGGTGGTCACTGTATTACACGGTCTAAGGTAAAACCATTCACACTGTATGTACCCTAATGAACCTGACTGCACCTGCCCAAAGCCTCCACCGGGGGGAGCCATTGTTCAGGGTTCAGGATGTAGGACATGCTAAGCCTTTAAACTCTGCTTCACTAACGGACTTATTAAATACATCCTTCTAAACCGAATGTGTGGAAGTCATGCCCCTGGGTGACGTAAGCCCCCTTTTGCCCACCCCTTAACCTTTTACGCTTTTCCCTCTCAATTCCCATTGCAGATGGATTGACCAGGTCAGAAGGTCCCAGCCCCCTGGGATGAGACAGGATGACCTTTCAGCTTGTGGTCAGCGCTAAAGGACACGCTCCGACAATGAGGCACGTGCTCGCGGCTCAATATCTCCACGGTTACCCGAGGAGCCCATCAGCATATTAACATCAAGGCTGTAGGTTCCAATAGAGCCAACAATGTGTTACCCATCATAGTCATTTCCGAGACCACCCTAAATCCGGTGGAAACGGCCATTAGGTAAACGTTCAGGGAATAGTTCTGATGAGATTAGATATGCCGTAGATTGGATATACTTTAATTAACACGCTCACAGAGAAAACGGCACTCCTAGCAACCACCTGGAAGACCGTAGAGCGTCCCACAGGTGTTTCTGTCCATCCTCCTTCCACTGTGAGAGACACCTCAGCGCTATGGAGGTCTGAGAGGAGGTGTAGCGGTTCAAGAAGCTGCTGTGAGTCCAGAACCTCAACACCACCGAGTGTGTTTGGGATTATTTGGTCGGTGAGAAGAAGCAGAACATGCTAAACCAGCTGGACTCTGGAGGTGTGTCACCTTGAGGAACTGAACGCGAGTCTCCTGAGAGGAACAGAAGCTGGAATGAAGGTAAAGAGTGGACTGTGGAAGGCCTCACGCAGGGTTAGCTTTAGCTGGGGCTCAGATTAGACCCAGGATTAGGGTTAGGCCAAGTTCAGAGCATCTACAGAGCATCTACAGCGGACCAGCGGGTAAGGATTCCGGTGGCTGATGCCGTGAAAGAGAGGCCACGTGGCCTAGCAGAGCGGTCCGGGACAGACTGGGTAATCTCTGCAGGCAACTGTGATGGTAATGTCATGTCTCACATTCACCTGGAGAGATTGTGCGGTCGGTCTGCGTGGTCTTCCACCACGGGTTAGGCCGTGGTCCTCTCTTTCTAATGTGACCCAGCCACCCTCTCTGATGGAACGCTCTGTCACAGTCTTAATTATTCATGTGGAGGGCGGAGGAGTAGGCCACGGTGGAGCTGCTGTTGAATTAAGGATGAAGGGAGCTACCACACCTTCCCATGATGTCATTTACAGCTAGCGCGCAGTGTGTTAACTGCACACACTGGGTACCATCATTCAGCTCTCCGTCATACTCGTGAAGGCAGCACACATTATTCACATTATTATGACCAGAGTAACTAGAGTAACCGTGTCCGGCATGGGCAGCAGCTAGACGGGCTGGGAGTGACTCAGTGAGGTCCTGGTAGGTTGTCGCTGTAGTCTGGAGCCATGCCGACTGGAGGGAGCATGAGGGAACAGGGCGAGTGAGGTTGGGTTCAGGTCATGGGAATAAGGGGGCCAGGGTAGCAGCTAGAGGCCTTGCTCATGTTCCAACCAGTGTCGGATATGTGTGGCAAGTGGAATCGTCTTCCTGGACGATCCCGTCCGCTCCAGGGAAGACAGGAACCTGGATGGGCACAGTGGGCCTTCCTTCATGAGCTACGCATTGCCGCCATTGAAAGCAGGAAGTGGTCATAATAATGTGACTCACATAGACTCCTGAGGATGAGCTTTACTCCAAACGTCTGTATCGTGGCTGCCCAGAGGGAAACATCAGGAGTGGCCATGCAAGTCAATGGAACCAGACGTTTTTCCGTGGGTCCATTCATCACAAAATTTACCCAGAGTGTAAACAACAGCTCATATGACCATAAGACGCATAAAAGTACAAATAGAAAAAACGGAAACATGTTTTTTATGGGATAGTGATGTTATCCTGGGGCTAATACCACCTTTATTAGAACAATAACAGCATATTTATTATTCATATTTATTATTAACGGTTATTTTTTAAATAATTATTCATATTAACTATTTTTTACAAAAAATAATTATTAATATTAACTTTTTTTTAAAAATAATTAATATTAACTATTTAAAAAAATTGTTAATAATAACTATTTTTAAAAATAATTATTAATATTAACTATTATTTTTTAAATAATTATTAATATCAACTATTATTTTAAAAAATATTAATATTAACTATTTTTTAAATAATTATTAATATTAACTATAATTTGTTAAATAATTATTAATATTAACTATTTTTTAAAATAATTATTAATATTAACTATTATTTTTTAAATAATTATTAATATTAACTATTTTTAAAAAAATATTAATATTAACTATTTTTAAAATAATTATTAATATTAACTATTATTTTTTAAACAATTATTAATATTAACTTTTTAAAAAAAAAAATTATTAATCTTAACTATTTTTTTAAAATAATTATTAATATTAACTATTATTTTTTAAATAATTATTAATAGTAATTATTTTTTTTAATTATTAATATTAACTATTTTTTTAAAATAATTATTAATATTAACTATTTTTTTATAATTATTAATATTAACTATTTAAAAAATATATATTATTAACTATTTTTTAATTAATAATAATTATTAATATTATTAACTATTTTTTTAACCTTCTTTGCTACTAATAAATATACACCAACGTGCCATGTAATTCTTCATAGAGAACCATGATGGCCCGAACATTTTGAATGCCTAAATGACTCTTGCAGGAATTTGCTATTGCAAATTCGCGCTAAATCCAACCAACCATTGCAACAGTATAACGCTATTCCTGCATTAGTCATGTGTAAATGCCGGGGGGATATGATGTCGTTGGGTTTATATATCGTTAATATGCTAATTTCTTTCTTTTTTAAAAAAAAAAAAACAAAGGTCCTGTTTTTATAGTGTCCCGATCGGACGTTCTAGACACATGCTAACAGCGGCGCTCTGATACGAAGCCGTGCAGTTTGAACACATCCTCGGCCCATCAGTCTGAAGAACCGTCTCACCCTGTAAAGCACTGTACCTGAAACCGTCCGTCACTGAAGAACCGTCTGTTTGATGTCGGTGTTTTCATGTGCAGCAGCTTCGTTTCCATCCAACGGACGTTTAGCATATTAGCATTTTAGCTAAAGTGGTCAGTCTGGAAAGCACAGCAGCACACAAACATGGAGTTTCCTCAAACAGCCTACAGAAAAGGACGACCACCTGAGGAGGTTTGGTAATCCTGGTATTTTTCGTAATATGCTAATGCTAATGCTGATGCTAATGATTTAGCCTACACATACAGCCCAGGGCTGGTTACCACAGAGAGACTAGCACCTGTGTATATCTAGTACCTGCATATATCTAGTAATATCTAGCACCTCCATCTTCCCTGAGTGTTGAACTGTGGACATGTGGTTCTGACCCGTCTGTCTGTGTGTTTCCCAGAAGGACACTTCGTCTCCAGGTTTGGTCGTCCCTTGTTTATCGGGAGCTAGCCTACGTTCAGTGTTGACTAGTTGAGACAAGTGTCTACAGATTTGGCTCCAAACTGGACCCTGCAGGTCCTGGTGGGACTCGTTCCTCTCCATACCGAAGGCCACGTGTTCCTAATGCGCTGAAGAACCTTATGTACTGTGCTAGAACCCTTTGTAGTACAACAGCGGAGTGGTATTCGAGCCATCTCTGGACGAGCGTGGCTGCGCGCTAGTCAAATCTCAGCTGGCAACTGTGAGTCTTCCTTTCAGCCTCCCTCACAATGGCCGCTGGGATTATGCTAAGCACAGCGATCTGTCACCGGGCCGGCCCGGCTCCTGCACGCACCCGAGCTCGGCGTTTGGGCTGCTGAATGAAGATGTCGCTGCGATTACGGAAGCATGGCGTTACGAGATCCCTTCTGTGAGCGAGGCTCTTTCTGCGGTACGTCTGCTCCTTCTGTCCCCGGGAGTCCCCGGGATGACCGCTGGGGACCCCTTTCTCTCCAGAGCCTTTCAGATGTCGATGATACTGCATCAGGAACTGATTGGATGATGCTGAGGGGCCATCAGTTCCTGATGCATTGCCTTCAGCATCGAAAGAGACGCCGTCCCAAGGTCACCGGCGCGTCCGGTCCCTCCGTGAGCACGGTTGTCCTCTTGTCTGCTTGCTCGTTGTGAATAAAGCTATGCCCTGAAAACTGTGTGGCTGCTTCCGTGTCCACCATCTTGCTAATCGTTAGCGTTAGCATGTTTGGCAGGGTTGTTCCTCCAGAGCTCTTCCGCTGTGCCTGATGTGTGTCATGGCTCGTTCGGATTGGCAAGCGGCTCTGTTTACAGAGACAGTCTCCACAGCAAGGCTCGGCCCGCGGGGACGTCGAATGGCCTCAGCTCAGCCACATGGCCGTAACTCATACCTGGCGGGCTCCACTAGCGACCCCGTAGCACTTACGGCGCTGAGAAACACACCGCCGTGGTCAGGGGAGCTTCCATCCATCACTGTGACGTCCGAATGGGTATGTGGTGCACACTGTGTAGGCCTCTACATCTCACTCATCTGAATCTGAATGGGCCCCACGGGCCCGGGCCATTTATTACAGCTGTTATATTTCACTGGGTCGTGCACAAAAACAGGCCGTGCTGTGGGTTTGCGACCCGGTCCAGCACAGTCAGCTTGATGCTCTGTTCCATGTGACAGTGGTGGTGATAAATGGAGGGCTGTCCATGTTTCAGCTCCATAAGCAGCTATGGGTGTGATGATCAGGCTACGGGACAGTGCCACAAATGGTACTGGTGTTCTAGAGTTTGGTACTGTGTTCTAGAGTTGTGTTCTAGAGTTTGGTATTGTGTTCTAGAGTTTGGTATTGTCTTCTAGCATTTGTTACTGTGTTCTAGAGTTGTGTTCCAGCGTTTGTTAGTGTGTTCTAGAGTTTGGTATTGTGTTCTAGAGCTTGGTTTAATATTCTATAGTTTGGTATTGTGTTCTAGAGCTTGGTATTGTCTTTTAGCATTTGTTACTGTGTTTTAGAGTTTGGTATAATGTTCTATAGTTTGATATTGTGTCCTATAATTTGGTATTGTGTTCCAGAGGTTGGTATTGTGTTCTAGAGTTGGGTATTGCGTTCTAGAGCTTGGTATTGTCTTCTAGCATTTGTTACTGTAGTCTAGAGTTGTGTTCTTGAGTTTGGTATTGTTTTCTAGCATTTGTTAGTGTGTTCTAGAGTTTGGTATTGTGTTCTAGAGTTTGGTATTGTTTTCTAGCATTTGTTAGTGTGTTCTAGAGTTTGGTATTGTGTTCTAGAGTTGGGTATTGCGTTCTAGAGTTGGGTATTGCGTTCTAGAGCTTGGTATTGTCTTCTAGCATTTGTTACTGTAGTCTAGAGTTGTGTTCTAGAGTTTGGTATTGTGTTCTAGAGTTTGGTATTGTTTTCTAGCATTTGTTAGTGTGTTCTAGAGTTTGGTATTGTGTTCTAGAGTTTGGTATTGTGTTCTAGAGTTGGGTATTGCGTTCTAGAGCTTGGTATTGTCTTCTAGCATTTGTTACTGTAGTCTAGAGTTGTGTTCTAGAGCTTGGTATTGTGTTCTAGAGTTTGGTATTGTGTTTTAGAGTTTGGGATTATTTTCTAGCGTTTGTTAGTGTGTTCTAGAGTTTGGTATTGTGTTCTATATTTTAGTATTGTCTTCTAGCATTTGCTACTGTGGTCTAGAGTTGTGTTCTAGAGTTTGGTATTGTGTTCTAGAGCTTGGTATTGTCTTCTAGCATTTGGTAGTGTGTTCTAGAGTTGGATATTGCGTTCTAGAGATTGGTATTCCCGTTTTAGAGTTTGGTATTGTGTTCTAGAGGTTGGTATTGTCTTCTAGCATTTGTTACTGTAGTCTAGAGTTGTGTTCTAGAGTTTGCTATTGTGTTCTATAGTTTGGTATTGTGTTCTAGAGTTTGGTATTGTATTTGAGAGTTTGGTATTGTGTTCTATATGTTGGTATTGTCTTCTAGCAGTTGTTACTGTGGTCTAGAGTTGTGTTCCAGCATTTGTTAGTGTGTTCTAGAGTTTGGTATTGTGTTTGAGAGTTTGGTATTGTGTTTGAGAGTTTGGTATTGTGTTTGAGAGTTTGGTATTGTGTTCTAGAGTTTGGTATTGTGTTTGAGAGTTTGGTGTTGTGTTCTAGAGTTTGGTATTGTGATCTAGCATTTGTTACTGTGTTCTAGAGTTGTCTTCCAGCATTTGTTAGTGTGTTCTAGAGTTTGGTATTGTGTTTGAGAGTTTGGTATTGTGTTTGAGAGTTTGGTATTGTGTTCTGGAGTTTGGTATTGTGTTTGAGAGTTTGGTATTGTGTTTGAGAGTTTGGTATTGTGTTCTAGAGTTTGGTATTGTGTTCTAGAGTTTGGTGTTGTGTTTGAGAGTTTGGTATTGTGTTCTAGAGTTTGGTATTGTCTTCTAGCATTTGTTAGTGTGTTCTAGAGTTGGGTATTGCGTTCTAGAGTTTGGTATTATGTTCTAGAGTTTGGTATTATGTATTACACACTCACCAACAGTAATGGGATAAGAATGACGGGATGGAGGAAGAATGTTTGGTATCTATAAAGGAATGAAGGGATGATGAATGAATATACACCAAGATGGGCGGTCTGTCGTCACACGTCCAGAAGGCCTGGCGTCCCTCCACCTCCACCTCCACCACACCATCTGCAGGAACTGTGTGAGGATGTTCAAGCTGCATGGGATGGATTATCACAGGACTCCATTAGGAACCTCTACAGCTCCATACCGAGACGTCTGGCGTGTTGGGTTAGCGAACACGGCGGCCCGACGCCATACTGAGAGACAGACTTCTGTATGTGTAGCTCAATAAATATTGATCATATCAGTCTAAACTTTTCATCAGTTATTGATCCTGGTCACCTTTATCTTCCTTCTCAACACACCTGCACTCCCACACCTCCTTCTGGCCTTGTGCCAGCCTTGTTATCAGGTCTTTGGCTGCACTGCCGAGTCTGTGTCTTTTGCCGTCTTCCAGCTGGGCTTCTGATAAACATGGTCACGGTGACCCCTCTGCTGTCCCCACCACTTGTCCTCAGCCAGGAACCATCCTCTGTGATAGTTTGTGGTACAGCCATTGCTCTCCAGTCCACTGGGCGCACTATCCCACTTCTGACACCACTGTAGTGTCGTAGTGAGCTCAGGAGACATGACGGGTTCAGTGGTCCTTGCCTACCGCATAGCATGTCCCTGTTCATGTCCTTGGTTCTACCACGGTAAGGAGTTCGGAAACCGCTCGGAATGACCTTGTTTACAGTGGAATCCCCCTTTTGGCCCCCCACCGCCAGCCCCCCACCCCCACCGAAACGTGCTTCCTGAAAGCATGCAGAGACTGCACAGATGTCCATCCCGCATTCCTCGAGCACGGCTATTCACACTATCACTTCACCTCCATCTGCCAAGCAGAGGAACCGGGCGGGGACTCCGCGGACTAGCGTGCCAAGCATGCTCTTACCCACATATGACTGCAAGCTGCTGGCAAGCGCTAAAGGAGCGCGCCGTTGCCAAGCGCAACAGATGTTGGCGAATCAAACCCATCTTGTAAACACCACGCAGTCAGTTAGGGCCTGACGCGCCCTCGGGCATGCTCAGTAGACGCAGCGGATAGCAGCCACCTCCACCTGGCTTGTGGGGATCACCAGGCAGCGGTGCTAATGAGGTGACAGGTTCATTCAGTGACTGGCTCAAGGAGGCGCGAGATCGGGGCATGGTCTGCAGGGATGGCCTGGGTTCTGTTCGCCACACCGTGTCTGTGTGAGGTTCCTTTAGGTGGTCCGGTTTCCTCCCCTAGTCCGAGGACGTGCAGCCAGGTGAGCTGGAGAAGCTGAACTGCCCCCTAGCTGTGAGTGGGCATGAGCGTGAATGCCCTGCGATGGTTTGGAGACCATCGCAGTCTTAAACTCCATTCATGGTGGAGGGATACGAACACAGCTGCAGGGTGCTGTGTGGCAAAAAATAGTTCTCTGGCGGTTTAGTGTCTATATGGGTGTTCTAGACATGGAGAACCCTGGTTCCCATCACCACCACTGTAAAGATTCCAGGTCTCTACATACATCCATCTCCGTGTTTGGTTAGGCTGACCTCACACTGGAATTCTCTTCTAGGAGCTCGCCAGTGATGCGCTCCTCCTGTAGAGGGAGCCAGACTCTCACTCATAGCCCCAGCTCGCACTCAGCCGTGCTGAACACGGGTCCACACGGGCCTGCGGTCCAACCTGTCTGCGGCGCCTCCCCCTGAGTGATCACAGCAGCTCGCACTCGACTCCTCTCAGCTCCGCCGTAGGACCTGTGGCGCATATCGAACACCCTGCAGACCGACCCCATTCCCGGGAACATAAGGCAGCCAGGTAATGCCAGGTAAGCTCAGGTAAGGGCAGCTTAGGAAAATGGCACTGGGGTAATGCCAGCTAAGCCGCTGCAGGTGATGCAGGTTTCTACACTCGGCTGCATGAGCGGCGCTCCCAGAACCCTCACCTCCCGAGTTAATAGAAGGTGTCAATGGAAGCATTGTGCGCTAATGCTAAAAGCTAATGGGCTCAGGTGTAGGGATCGGTGTGAGGTGGTTCAGATGTTCTTTACAGGGGTGCTGATGGGAACCAGGGGTCACCATGTCTAGAACACACATCTAGACACTTTGTCTACTATCTAGAACGTTGATGATAGGGTAATCTGGAAAACCTGGAAACTATAATAGTTCTCTTTGGGGGACTATTTTTTTCGCCTCACCGCGCCCCTGCAGCCGTATGTATCCCTCCACCGGGAATGGAGTTTAAGGCCATAACTATCATAAGCAGTGGCTCCGGCACCAGGCACCGTATTCATCACCATCTCATATACCTAATAGGTTTCTGTGAGGGAGGTTCTAGAGGTGGACGTCTGGTTCCATTCACCTGCACGTATCCCTCCACCATGAACCATTTTTTCAAAAACCGTCGGGTTCAGGTGTGAGGTCTGTTCTCAGGACTGCCGAGTGACATCATGCCATGTCTTTATTACCGTGTCTCAGTGATTCTGTAGACATTGAAGGCATTCGGACGTCTGGTTACCATCAACACCATTGTGAGCTTTCTCATTTCTCTAAGGGAGTGATACAGATAGAGCCTTTCTGATGGACTTTGGTTTTAGGTCTTACTGGTTGAGTTATGCAGGTGTTGTGAATATTCCGTGAACTTCCGCTTTAAGAACCGGGTTCCGCTCTCGGCTTGGACTTGGCTGAGCCGCTCAGTGCCTGTGGAGTCGGTATCGCCAGTATAGGTACCGTATAGGTGGGTCAAAGATCTGCATCTCATAACGCCATCAGTACCACATCACACAAAATCTCAGAAGGCATGTATGTGCACTAGTGGTAAACGAAAAGGCTAGTTTGACGCCTGGTTCCCATCACCACCACTCTAAAGAAATAAATATAGGTCATTTTCTCCGCAACCAACCTTTCCCCGTCAAACCGCTCAGGTTGACTACGTTTACATATCAACCGCTATCTTATGAAGACATTTTACAAAGTCAGTGGAGTTCCCCTTTAAACTTAGATTGTCAGGCATTAGCTTAACCTACTGCATAAGCCTATGGCAGATGACGTTAGCAGCCATTCCGGCCTTCCGTGAACTCGGTAGCTCCGAGTTTGGGAACAGACGTTAGAGAAGGAAAAACAAGAGGAGAAAAAAACACAAAGAGCGCAGCCGCTGAAAGGAGAGCGGAGATCAGGCTGGAGTGGTGCCCGTGAAAACAGCACAGCGCTGCGGGGACGTGTTCGCACTTGCTCAGCGGCTCCACGGAGGATCAAACAGTGCGGCTGATTTCCACACCTCCACCCGTATTCAGGCAGGCCCGGCCCACTGCGCTGCGATTGGCTTTAATGGAACCTGCTCATTAGCTGAATCCGATCTGATCTGATCCATATTTAAAGAGGATCTGATCTGCTTCTGCTAGAGTATCTGGAGCCTTTCAGCATGTAAACATTCTGCAAAGTTCTAGAGCCCAAAGTACACTCCAAATGGAGAACCTCTCTCCCACAGGAACCAGTGTCAGGACCGTGTTGCGAGATGACATCATCTTGTAACTGCCCACCTACTGGCTGAACATCCAACATGGACTAGTCTAGACCCTCTCAACATCCACCATACACTAATCTAGACCCTCTCCAACATCCACCATACACTAATCTAGACCCTCTCCAACATCCACCATACACTAATCTAGACCCTCTCCAACATCCACCATACACTAATCTAGACCCTCTCAACATCCAACATGGACTAATCTAGACCCTCTCCAACATCCACCATACACTAATCTAGACCCTCTCCAACATCCAACATGGACTAGTCTAGACCCTCTCAACATCCACCATACACTAATCTAGACCCTCTTAACATCCACCATACACTAATCTAGACCCTCTCAACATCCAACATACACTAATCTAGACCCTCTCCAACATCCACCATACACTAATCTAGACCCTGTCTAACATCTACCATACACTAATCTAGACCCTCTCAACATCTACCATACACTAATCTAGACCCTCTCAACATCCACCATACACTAATCTAGACCCTCTCAACATCCAACATGGACTAATCTAGACCCTCTCCAACATCCACCATACACTAATCTAGACCCTCTCAACATCCACCATACACTAATCTAGACCCTCTCCAACATCCACCATACACTAATCTAGACCCTCTCAACATCCACCATACACTAATCTAGACCCTCTCCAACATCCACCATACACTAATCTAGACCCTCTCAACATCCACCATACACTAATCTAGACCCTCTCCAACATCCACCATACACTAATCTAGACCCTCTCAACATCCACCATACACTAATCTAGACCCTCTCCAACATCCACCATACACTAATCTAGATCCTCTCCAACATCCAACATGCACTAATCTAGACCCTGTCCAACATCCAACATGCACTAATCTAGACCCTCTCAACATCCACCATACACTAATCTAGACCCTCTCCAACATCCACCATACACTAATCTAGATCCTCTCCAACATCCACCATACACTAATCTAGACCCTCTCCAACATCCACCATACACTAATCTAGATCCTCTCCAACATCCACCATACACTAATCTAGAACAGCTCCAACACCCAACATGGACTAATCCAGACCCTCTCCAACATCCAACATGGAGTAATCTAGACCATCTCCAACATTCAACAAACACTAATCTAGACCCTCTCCAACATCCAACATACACTAATCTAGACCCTCTCCAACATCCAACATGGACTAATCTAGACCCTCTCAACATCCAACATGGACTAATCCAGACCCTCTCCAACATCCACCATACACTAATCTAGACCCTCTCCAACATCCACCATACACTAATCTAGACCCTCTCAACATCCAACACGGACTAATCTAGACCCTCTCCAACATCCAACACGGACTAATCCAGACCCTCTCCAACATCCACCATACACTAATCTAGACCCTCTCCAACATCCAACATGGAGTAATCTAGACCCTCTCCAACATCCAACATGGAGTAATCTAGACCCTCTCCAACATCCAACACGGACTAATCCAGACCCTCTCCAACATCCACCATACACTAATCTAGACCCTCTCCAACTTCAAACATACACTAATCTAGACCCTCTCCAACATCCACCATACACTAATCTAGACCCTCTCCAACATCCAACATACACTAATCTAGACCCTCTCCAACATCCAACATGGACTAATCTAGACCCTCTCAACATCCAACATGGACTAATCCAGACCCTCTCCAACATCCACCATACACTAATCTAGACCCTCTCCAACA
The DNA here is from genome assembly GCA_024036415.1 of Prochilodus magdalenae. Classification (NCBI taxonomy): domain Eukaryota; kingdom Metazoa; phylum Chordata; class Actinopteri; order Characiformes; family Prochilodontidae; genus Prochilodus; species Prochilodus magdalenae. The sequence continues at coordinate 43,711 of JAMWET010006806.1, forward strand.
TCCACCATACACTAATCTAGACCCTCTCAACATCCACCATACACTAATCTAGACCCTCTCAACATCCACCATACACTAATCTAGACCCTCTCAACATCCAACATGGACTAATCTAGACCCTCTCCAACATCCAACAAACACTAATCTAGACCCTCTCAACATCCAACATACACTAATCTAGACCCTCTCCAACACCCAACATGGACTAATCCAGGCCCTCTCCAACATCCACCATACACTAATCCAGACCCTCTCCAACATCCACCATACACTAATCTAGATCCTCTCCAACATCCACCATACACTAATCTAGACCCTCTCAACATCCAACATGGAGTAATCTAGACCATCTCCAACATCCAACAAACACTAATCTAGACCCTCTCAACACCCAACATGGACTAATCCAGACCCTCTCCAACATCCACCATACACTAATCTAGACCCTCTCCAACATCCAACACGGACTAATCTAGACCCTCTCCAACATCCAACATGGACTAATCTAGACCCTCTCCAACATCCACCATACACTAATCTAGACCCTCTCCAACATCCAACGTGGACTAATCCAGACCCTCTCCAACATCCACCATACACTAATCTAGACCCTCTCCAACATCCACCATACACTAATCTAGACCCTCTCCAACATCCTCCATACACTAATCTAGACCCTCTCCAACATCCAACATGGACTAATCTAGACCCTCTCCAACATCCAACATACACTAATCTAGACCCTCTCCAACATCCAACGTGGACTAATCCAGACCCTCTCCAACATCCACCATACACTAATCTAGACCCTCTCCAACATCCACCATACACTAATCTAGACCCTCTCCAACATCCATCATACACTAATCTAGACCCTCTCCAACATCCACCATACACTAATCTAGACCCTCTCCAACATCCAACATACACTAATCTAGACCCTCTCCAACATCCACCATACACTAATCTAGACCCTCTCCAACATCCACCATACACTAATCTAGACCCTCTTAACATCCACCATACACTAATCTAGACCCTCTCCAACATCCAACATGGACTAATCCAGACCCTCTCCAACATCCACCATACACTAATCTAGACCCTCTCCAACATCCAACATGGACTAATCCAGACCCTCTCCAACATCCAACATGGACTAATCTAGACCCTCTCCAACATCCAACATGGACTAATCTAGACCCGCTCCAACATCCAACATGGACTAATCTAGACCCTCTCCAACATCCAACATGGGCTAATCTAGACCCTCTCCAACATCCACCATACACTAATCTAGACCCTCTCCAACATCCAACATGGGCTAATCTAGACCCTCTCCAACATCCACCATACACTAATCTAGACCCTCTCAAACATCCAACATGGACTAATCTAGACCCTCTCCAACATCCAACATGGACTAATCTAGACCCTCTCCAACATCCACCATACACTAATCTAGACCCTCTCCAACATCCACCATACACTAATCTAGACCCTCTCAACATCCACCATACACTAATCTAGACCCTCTCAACATCCACCATACACTAATCCAGACCCTCTCCAACATCCACCATACACTAATCTAGACCCTCTCAACATCCACCATACACTAATCTAGACCCTCTCAACATCCACCATACACTAATCTAGACCCTCTCCAACATCCACCATACACTAATCTAGACCCACTCCAACATCCACCATACACTAATCTAGACCCTCTCAACATCCACCATACACTAATCTAGACCCTCTCCAACATCCACCATACACTAATCTAGACCCACTCCAACATCCACCATACACTAATCTAGACCCTCTCCAACATCCACCATACACTAATCTAGACCCTCTCCAACATCCACCATACACTAATCTAGACCCTCTCAACATCCACCATACACTAATCTAGACCCTCTCCAACATCCACCATACACTAATCTAGACCCTCTCCAACATTCACCATACACTAATCTAGACCCACTCCAACATTCACCATACACTAATCTAGACCCTCTTCAACATCCACCATATACTAATCTAGACCAGCTCCAACATGGACTAATCTAGACCCGATCCAACATCCACCATACACTAATCTAGACCCTCTCCAACATCCAACATGGAGTAATCTAGACCCTCTCAACATCCAACATACACTAATCTAGACCCTCTCAACATCCACCATACACTAATCTAGACCCTCTCCAACATCCACCATACACTAATCTAGACCCGATCCAACATCCACCATACACTAATCTAGACCCTCTCCAACATCCACCATACACTAATCTAGACCCTCTCCAACATCCAACATGGAGTAATCTAGACCCTCTCAACATCCAACATACACTAATCTAGACCCTCTCCAACATCCACCATACACTAATCTAGACCCTCTCTAACATCCAACATGGAGTAATCTAGACCCTCTCAACATCCAACATACACTAATCTAGACCCGATCCAACATCCACCATACACTAATCTAGACCCTCTCCAACATCCACCATACACTAATCTAGACCCTCTCCAACATCCAACATGGAGTAATCTAGACCCTCTCAACATCCAACATACACTAATCTAGACCCTCTCCAACATCCACCATACACTAATCTAGACCCTCTCCAACATCCAACATGGAGTAATCTAGACCCTCTCAACATCCAACATACACTAATCTAGACCCTCTCCAACATCCACCATACACTAATCTAGACCCTCTCTAACATCCAACATGGAGTAATCTAGACCCTCTCAACATCCAACATACACTAATCTAGACCCTCTCCAACATCCACCATAAACTAATCTGGACCCTCTCCAACATCCAACATGGACTAATCTAGACCCTCTCCAACATCCAACATGGACTAATCTAGATTAGTGTATGTTGGATGTTGGAGAGGGTCTAGATTAGTGTATGGTGGATGTTGGAGAGGGTCTAGATTAGTGTATGGTGGATGTTGGAGAGGGTCTAGATTAGTGTGTGGTGGATGTTAGACAGGGTCTAGATTAAGTGAAGTGCTGCTTGTGCTGGTGAAGTTGGATCGTCTCCTATGTCTGATCAGCAGTGAGAGGTAGACGGGCGTCCCTGTCCCAGTTTAATACCGTATGGATTATTATATTCCAGAGGAAATTATTACTGTACTGTACGTGTACATGTAGCCTGTTTGCAGCATCCCCTTTAGCTCAGGTCCGTTCTGACCCAGCTGAGAAACAAACCTGTATATTTGATTGTTATTGTTCCGGTTATTTATTTATTTATTAATATTTAATTATTAATTTATTTATCCATAGTATTTATCTGTATTAATCGGAGCACTGGGTTACACAGTGTGCACTGTATGTATTTCAGTGTGATAGGCTCACCGACTCACTGGCTAATCTGAGCCAATCCCAGCGCAGGGGGGCGTGGTCTCCGGAAAACGGGTGGTAAAAACAACCCCGAAAACGCCTGAGCACGATGTTAATAAGGGGTGTTAAACCGCCGCGGCCAGTCGCGATAAAAGCGTGACCCTGCCTCTCCCCTCATTCCTCCCTCCAGAGCTACAATGCTGGGACTCTGCGTGATAGCTGCACTGCTGGCTCGCGCCGTCGCGCAGGACCCGGAGGAACCTGTGTCCTACACGGCAAGTGCTCTCTGATAGAAGCTCTTGTGAGAAGTGCATGTTGTGTTGGTGGTGACAGCAGCCGCTCCTCTCCAGAGCCCGGCGCTGTGTGCGTGCTCGGAGCCGGAGGAGCAGCGTGCATGCGCAGGTGGTGGGGGGAGAAGGTGTTGGAGTCGGCCTCTGTTTGTGGACAGAAGCTGGACTTGCTTACAGAACCGGTTCCAGCCTGCCGTGTTAACAGTACATGTGTTCTCTTCTCCACAGTGCACAGATGGCTATGAGTATGACCCTGTCAGACAAGTGTGCAAAGGTATGAGTCACTCAGCACGCTCGGGTTTGGGATTGTGTGGTGGACTCTGTGTCTCTTTCTCAGCTTGTTTAACTTCCCTGCTAGAAACAAACAGCACATGTTGTGTTCTGGATGCTGGTGTGTTGCCCAAACGGCATGACCATGCTGGATGACCACCTGAACCAGCACCAGACCAGCATGGAACGCTTGCTGCTCTGTGAGAGTTGTCTTTGCGGGTGGGCGATATGATGATATTTTATTGTTACAGTGACTAACAATGTCACAACACTGCTCTGAGCATGTCATGGATATCTTCTATACTTAAAGGAGCAGCATATAAGTATCTTCTGTACTTAAAGGAGCAGCATATAAGTATCTTCTGTACTTAAAGGAGCAGCATATAAGTATCTTCTGTACTTAAAGGAGCAGCATATAAGTATCTTCTGTACTTAAAGGAGCAGTATATAACTATCTTCTATACTTAAAGGAGCAGTATATAACTATCTTCTATACTTAAAGGAGCAGTATATAAGTATCTTCTGTACTTAAAGGAGCAGTATATAACTATCTCCTATACTTAAAGGAGCAGCATATAAGTATCTTCTGTACTTAAAGGAGCAGCATATAAGTATCTTCTGTACTTAAAGGAGCAGTATATAACTATCTTCTATACTTAAAGGAGCAGTATATAACTATCTTCTATACTTAAAGGAGCAGTATATAAGTATCTTCTGTACTTAAAGGAGCAGTATATAACTATCTCCTATACTTAAAGGAGCAGTATATAACTATCTTCTGTACTTAAAGGAGCAATATATAACTATCTTCTGTACTTAAAGGAGCAGTATATAGCTATCTTCTGTACTTAAAGGAGCAGTATATAACTATCTTCTGTACTTAAAGGAGCAGTATATAGCTATCTTCTGTACTTAAAGGAGCAGTATATAACTATCTTCTGTACTTAAAGGAGCAGTATATAACTGTCTTCTGTACTCAAATCAGTATATAACTCTTCTATACTTAAAAGAGCAGTATATTACTATCTTCTATACTTAAAGGTGCAGTATATAACTATGTTCTATACTTAAAGGAGCAGTATATAACTATGTTCTATACTTAAAGGTGCAGTATATAACTATCTTCTATACTTAAAGGAGCAGTATATAACTATCTTTTATACTTAAAGGAGCAGTATATAACTGTTTTATACTTAAAGGAGCAGTGTATAATTATCTTCTGTACTTAAAGGAGCAGTATATAAGTATCTTCTGTACTTAAAGGAGCAATATATAACTATCTTCTGTACTTAAAGGAGCAGTATATAAGTATCTTCTGTACTTAAAGGAGCAATATATAACTATCTTCTGTACTTAAAGGAGCAGTATATAACTATGTTCTATACTTAAAGGAGCTGTATATAACTATCTTCTGTACTTAAAGGAACAGTATATAACTTTTCTGTACTTAAAGGAGCAGTATATAATTATCTTCTATACTTAAAGGAGCAGTATATAACTATCTTCTATACTTAAAGGAGCAGTATATAACTATCCTCTGTACTTAAAGGAGCAGTATATAACTATTTTCTGTACTTAAAGGAGCAGTATATAACTATCCTCTGTACTTAAAGGAGCAGTATATAACTATCCTCTGTACTTAAAGGAGCAGTATATAACTATCCTCTGTACTTAAAGGAGCAGTATATAATTATCTTCTATACTTAAAGGAGCAGTATATAATTATCTTCTATACTTAAAGGAGCAGTATATAACTATCCTCTGTACTTAAAGGAGCAGTATATAACTATCTTCTGTACTTAAAGGAGCAGTATATAACTATCTTTTATACTTAAAGGAGCAGTATATAACTGTTTTATACTTAAAGGAGCAGTATATAACTATCTTCTATACTTAAAGGAGCAGTATATAACTATCTTCTGTACTTAAAGGAGCAGTATATAACTATCCTCTGTACTTAAAGGAGCAGTATGTAACCCTCAGCACTGGGGATTTGTATTGCAACCTACAGAGTCTTATTTAAATAGACCAGTTCCACCTTAAATGGTGCAGCATTTACATTTTAGCCCTGTCATTCAGCTCCTTGTTTAAATTTACTAGTTCCACCTTAAATGGTGCTGCAGTAACATTCTGGCACTGACGTTCAGCTTCTTGTTCAAATTTACCCGGTCCACCTTAAATGACACAGCATTGACATTTTAGCACTGACATTTATCTTGTCATTCAACTTGACCAGTTCCACCTTAAATGGTGCAGCATTGATATTCTGGCCCTGAAATTCAGCTTCTTGTTCGAGTGTTCCACCTTAAATGACATGTGGCTACGTTCTGGCGCCTGAGGCGTTAGAATACCCACTGTGCCGTTTAAGGTGGAATGTTAAAACAAGCATCTGAATGACAGGGTCAAAATGTAACTGCTGCACCATTTAAGGTGGAATGATGTGATGCCTGACCCTTGAATGTCCCTGTGGTATCGCCCACCCCTAGTTGTGAGCCTCAGCTGTGTCCACCACTGTTAGACTGTCTGCTGCTTCTACACCCTCTGTCCTCTCCCCGCAGACGTTGACGAGTGTGCCATCATGACCGACGCCTGCAAAGGGGGCATGAAGTGTGTGAACCACTTTGGTGGGTACCTCTGCCTGCCCCAGAACGCACAGATCTTCGTGAGCAGCGGTGATGAGGCATCTCAGCCTGCCGAGCCTAGCGTGCCTCAGAGTGGACCGGTCAACCCGCCTCCACACAGCGCGGGTACGGGTCAGGGCACGGGCCAGGGTGCCGGCCAGGGCACGGGCCAGGGCGGGGGTATTGCAAGTCGGGGGCCTGGCATCCGCCGGGTGGGGACTTCTACCAGGATCCTCCGCTGCACACCTGGCTTCACCCTGGACGAGCAGAACTACTGCAGAGGTGAGGTCCGCTTTCTGCTGTTTCAAACAAGGGTATCAAATCCAGAACCAGGTGTGTCCCCTGCGTCTTCTGGATCGTTTCTAGAAGGGTCATCATTGTGGTCATGTCAGAATCTGAAAATGGGGAGTAATGCAGCTTTTGTGGAGCCTGTAGGCGGTATTGTGGAACCTGTAGGCAGTATTGTGGAACCTGTAGGCGGTATTGTGAACCCTGTAGGCAGTATTGTGGAACCTGTAGGCAGTATTGTGGAACCTGTAGGCAGTATTGTGGACCCTGTAGGCGGTATTGTGGAACCTGTAGGCGGTATTGTGGAACCTGTAGGCGGTATTGTGGACCCTGTAGGCGGTATTGTGGAACTTGTAGGCGGTATTGTGGAACCTGTAGGCAGTATTGTGGAACCTGTAGGCAGTACTGTGGAACCTGTAGGCGGTACTGTGGACCTTGTAGGCAGTATTGTGGAACCTGTAGGCGGTATTGTGGAACCTGTAGGCTGTATTGTGGAACCTGTAGTTGGAATTGTGGGACCTGTAGGCAGTATTGTGGAACCCGTAGGTAGTATTGTGGACCCTGTAGGCAGTATTGTGGACCCTGTAGGTGGTATTGTGGAACCCGTAGGTAGTATTGTGGACCCTGTAGGCAGTATTGTGGACCCTGTAGGTGGTATTGTGGACCCTGTAGTTGGTATTGTGGAACCTGTAGGCAGTATTGTGAACCCTGTAGGCAGTATTGTAGGCCCTGTAGACGGTATTGTGGACCCTGTAGGCGGTATTGTGGAACCTGTAGGTAGTATTATGGAATCTGTAGTTGGTATTGTGGAACTTGTAGGCGGTATTGTGGAACCTGTAGGCGGTATTGTGGACCCTGTAGTTGGTACTGTGGAACTTGTAGGCAGTATTATGGACCCTGTAGGCGGTATTGTGGAACCTTTAGGCTGTATTGTGGAACCTGTAGGCAGTATTGTGGAACCTGTAGTTGGTATTGTGGAACCTGTAAGCAGTACTGTGGAACCTGTAGTTGGTATTGTGGACCCTGTAGTTGGTATTGTGGACCCTGTAGTTGGTATTGTGGAACCTGTAGGTGGTATTGTGGAACCTGTAGGTAGTATTGTGGACCCTGTAGGCGGTATTATGGACCCTGTAGGCGGTATTGTGGAACCTGTAGGCTGTATTGTGGAACCTGTAGGCAGTATTGTGGAACCTGTAGTTGGTATTGTGGAACCTGTAGGCAGTACTGTGGAACCTGTAGGCGGTATAGTGGACCTTGTAGACAGTACTATGGACCCTGTAGGCAGTATTGTGGAACCTGTAGGTGTCTTGTCAGTGCTCCAATTTAGTCCTATGACTTGTATCCAGTACTTTAAGTGTAACTTGCAGTCAGCAGTGCAACTGTAACACTCTGTAACAGAATGTAGCCTGTATACAGTATTGTACCTGTAAGTCAGTAGTGTCACTGTAGCTCATCAGTACTCTCTTTCTGTCAGTACTGTAACCTGTATCTAGTGTTGTAACTGTATGTTACAGTCAGTAGTGTTACTGTAGCCCATCAGTACTCTAACTTTGTCAGTACTATAACCTATATGTTACAGTCAGTAGTGTCACTGTAGCTCATCAGTACTCCAACTTTCTGTCAGTACTGTAACCTGTATCTAGTGTTGTAACTGTATGTTACAGTCAGTAGTGTCACTGTAGCTCATCAGTACTCTGTCTGTCAGTACTGTAACCTGTATTTAGTTTTGTAACTGTAAGTTACAGTCAGTAGTGTCACTGTAGCTCATCAGTACTCTGACTTTGTCAGTACTATAACCTGTATGTTACAGTCAGTAGTGTCACTGTAGCTCATCAGTACTCCAACTTTCTGTCAGTACTGTAACCTGCATCTAGTGTTGTAACTGTATGTTACAGTCAGTAGTGTCACTGTAGCTCATCAGTACTCTGTCTGTCAGTACTGTAACCTGTATTTAGTTTTGTAACTGTAAGTTACAGTCAGTAGTAACCCGTGTTCAGTACTCTAACTTTGTCAGTACTGTAACCTGTATGTTACAGTCAGTAGTAACCCGTGTTCAGTACTCTAACTTTGTCAGTACTGTAACCTGTATGTTACAGTCAGTAGTAACCTGTATCTAGGGTTATAACTGTAAGTTACATTCATTAGTAACCTGTGTTCAGTACTCTAACTGTCTGTCAGTACTGTAACCTGTATGCTACAGTCAGTAGTAACCTGTGTTCAGTACTCTTAACTGTCTGTCAGTACTGTAACCTGTATGTTACAGTCAGTAGTAACCTGTATGTAGGGTTATAACTGTATGTTACAGTCAGTAGTAACCTGTGTTCAGTACAGTAACTGTCTGTCAGTACTGTGACCTGTATGTTACGGTCAGTAGTAACCTGTGTTCAGTGCTTTAACTGTCAGTACTGTAACTTGCATGTTACAGTCAGTAGTAACCTGTATGTAGGGTTATAACTGTATGTTACAGTCAGTAGTAACCTGTGTTCAATACTCTAACTGTCTGTCAGTACTGTGACCTGTATGTTACGGTCAGTAGTAACCTGTGTTCAGTGCTTTAACTGTCAGTACTGTAACCTGTATGTTACAGTCAGTAGTAACCTGTGTTCAGTGCTTTAACTGTCAGTACTGTAACCTGTATGTTACAGTCAGTAGTAACCTGTGTTCAGTGCTTTAACTGTCAGTACTGTAACCTGTATGTTACAGTCAGTAGTAACCTGTGTTCAGTGCTTTAACTGTCAGTACTGTAACCTGTATGTTACAGTCAGTAGTAACCTGTGTTCAGTACTCTAACTGTCTGTCAGTACTGTAACCTGTATGTTACAGTCAGTAGTAACCTGTGTTCAGTACTCTAACTGTCTGTCAGTACTGTAACCTGTATGTTACAGTCAGTAGTAACCTGTGTTCAGTACTCTGACTGTAGTCTGCAGTCTGTGCCGTGACTGTAACTCATTATCAGATAACAGTAATGGATTAGCTAGGAATTGGGGACGGCCCTGTGGAACACGGCCCTTTAGATGCTAATGGCCGTCAGCGGTAGAGCCCAAACACCATTGCTGGGCAGTGAGGCCTGAAGGAACCTTATTCAGTCTTACATAATGCTCACAGAACCTGAGACGGCTTCATTCAGCAGTGTGAAAGAGAGGATAACAGATAGCGAGACCTGCGAACAACAGAAGGAAGCAGCCGCATTCCCGCGGTGACCCTGCCCGAGGGTGAGTTGTTTATGTGTCAGCCTGTTAAGTAGCCAGAGACGACTCTGCCAAGCACATCCGCGGGCACCTACTTAACACAGGGTCCCACTGCCGGAACCTGTAGGCTGTATTGTGGAACCTGTAGGCAGTATTGTGGAACCTGTAGTTGGTATTGTGGAACCTGTAGGCAGTACTGTGGAACCTGTAGGCGGTATAGTGGACCTTGTAGACAGTACTATGGACCCTGTAGGCAGTATTGTGGAACCTGTAGGTGTCTTGTCAGTGCTCCAATTTAGTCCTATGACTTGTATCCAGTACTTTAAGTGTAACTTGCAGTCAGCAGTGCAACTGTAACACTCTGTAACAGAATGTAGCCTGTATACAGTATTGTACCTGTAAGTCAGTAGTGTCACTGTAGCTCATCAGTACTCTCTTTCTGTCAGTACTGTAACCTGTATCTAGTGTTGTAACTGTATGTTACAGTCAGTAGTGTTACTGTAGCCCATCAGTACTCTAACTTTGTCAGTACTATAACCTATATGTTACAGTCAGTAGTGTCACTGTAGCTCATCAGTACTCCAACTTTCTGTCAGTACTGTAACCTGTATCTAGTGTTGTAACTGTATGTTACAGTCAGTAGTGTCACTGTAGCTCATCAGTACTCTGACTTTGTCAGTACTATAACCTGTATGTTACAGTCAGTAGTGTCACTGTAGCTCATCAGTACTCCAACTTTCTGTCAGTACTGTAACCTGCATCTAGTGTTGTAACTGTATGTTACAGTCAGTAGTGTCACTGTAGCTCATCAGTACTCTGTCTGTCAGTACTGTAACCTGTATTTAGTTTTGTAACTGTAAGTTACAGTCAGTAGTGTCACTGTAGCTCATCAGTACTCTGACTTTGTCAGTACTATAACCTGTATGTTACAGTCAGTAGTGTCACTGTAGCTCATCAGTACTCCAACTTTCTGTCAGTACTGTAACCTGCATCTAGTGTTGTAACTGTATGTTACAGTCAGTAGTGTCACTGTAGCTCATCAGTACTCTGTCTGTCAGTACTGTAACCTGTATTTAGTTTTGTAACTGTAAGTTACAGTCAGTAGTAACCCGTGTTCAGTACTCTAACTTTGTCAGTACTGTAACCTGTATGTTACAGTCAGTAGTAACCCGTGTTCAGTACTCTAACTTTGTCAGTACTGTAACCTGTATGTTACAGTCAGTAGTAACCTGTATCTAGGGTTATAACTGTAAGTTACATTCATTAGTAACCTGTGTTCAGTACTCTAACTGTCTCTGTCAGTACTGTAACCTGTATGCTACAGTCAGTAGTAACCTGTGTTCAGTACTCTTAAAACTGTCTGTCAGTACTGTAACCTGTATGTTACAGTCAGTAGTAACCTGTATGTAGGGTTATAACTGTATGTTACAGTCAGTAGTAACCTGTGTTCAGTACAGTAACTGTCTGTCAGTACTGTGACCTGTATGTTACGGTCAGTAGTAACCTGTGTTTCAGTGCTTTAACTGTCAGTACTGTAAACTTGCATGTTACAGTCAGTAGTAACCTGTATGTAGGGTTATAACTGTATGTTACAGTCAGTAGTAAACCTGTTTCAATACTCTAACTGTCTGTCAGTACTGTGACCTGTATGTTACGGTCAGTAGTAACCTGTGTTCAGTGCTTTAACTGTCAGTACTGTAACCTGTATGTTACAGTCAGTAGTAACCTGTGTTCAGTGCTTTAACTGTCAGTACTGTAACCTGTATGTTACAGTCAGTAGTAACCTGTGTTCAGTGCTTTAACTGTCAGTACTGTAACCTGTATGTTACAGTCAGTAGTAACCTGTGTTCAGTGCTTTAACTGTCAGTACTGTAACCTGTATGTTACAGTCAGTAGTAACCTGTGTTCAGTACTCTAACTGTCTGTCAGTACTGTAACCTGTATGTTACAGTCAGTAGTAACCTGTGTTCAGTACTCTGACTGTAGTCTGCAGTCTGTGCCGTGACTGTAACTCATTATCAGATAACAGTAATGGATTAGCTAGGAATTGGGGACGGCCCTGTGGAACACGGCCCTTTAGATGCTAATGGCCGTCAGCGGTAGAGCCCAAACACCATTGCTGGGCAGTGAGGCCTGAAGGAACCTTATTCAGTCTTACATAATGCTCACAGAACCTGAGACGGCTTCATTCAGCAGTGTGAAAGAGAGGATAACAGATAGCGAGACCTGCGAACAACAGAAGGAAGCAGCCGCATTCCCGCGGTGACCCTGCCCGAGGGTGAGTTGTTTATGTGTCAGCCTGTTAAGTAGCCAGAGACGACTCTGCCAAGCACATCCGCGGGCACCTACTTAACACAGGGTCCCACTGCCGCCGGCCGCTCCTGCTCCGATGTTTTTGGCTGGGTTCCAGTATCCTTTCAAAACACGCACATTACTTTCTGTTTTGGATGTTCCCAAGGAGCCGAACGGAGGGGCCCCGACAGCTTTACGACCGTATCCCTCCTCAGATATGGCTGTAACTCTTCTGGTCTTCCTCTGCGGTCCCCGTGTTGGTTCTCGGAGTTACCGGTTCTTTTGGTGCACCTACAGTGGAGCTCTCGTTGGTCATTTCAACAGGTGCCTTAGACATGCTGGTCTCAGCTGGAGCGCAACCAGGCGGCGCGTTTCGTCTGGCATCGCTTCAGGAACACTGCCGTGGTATAAACCACACCGGCCTATGCATAGGGTTGCTAATGCTAATGCTAGCAATACACTCTTGTGCTACGTTAGAGTGGAACCAACACTAGTGGTCAGGGAGTTAAACTCATCGCACAGGAAACCAACACTGCCCTCTAGTGGTAAGAGAAATTAAACACAACAAGCAATAAACCAACACTGCCCTCTAGTGGTCAGGGAGTTAAACTCATCGCACAGGAAACCAACACTGCCCTCTAGTGGTCAGGGAATTATACTCAACGCACAGGAAACCAACACTGCCCTCTAGTGGTCAGGGAATTATACTCAACGCACAGGAAACCAACACTGCCCTCTAGTGGTCAGGTAATTCAACTCAACGCACAGTAAACCAACACTGCCCTCTAGTGGTCAGGTAATTCAACTCAACGCACAGTAAACCAACACTGCCCTCTAGTGGTCAGGGAATTAAACTCAATGCACAGTAAACCAATACTGCCCTCTAGTAGTAAGAGAAATTAAACACAACAAGCAATAAACCAACACTGCCCTCTAGTGGTCAGGGAATTAAACTCATCGCACAGTAAACCAACACTGCCCGCTAGTGGTCAGGGAATTATACTCAATGCACAGTAAACCAACACTGCACTCTAGTGGTCAGGGAATTATACTCAACGCACAGGAAACCAACACTGCCCTCTAGTGGTCAGGGAATTATACTCAACGCACAGGAAACCAACACTGCCCTCTAGTGGTCAGGGAATTATACTCAACGCACAGGAAACCAACACTGCCCTCTAGTGGTCAGGGAATTAAACTCAATGCACAGTAAACCAATACTGCCCTCTAGTAGTAAGAGAAATTAAACACAACAAGCAATAAACCAACACTGCCCTCTAGTGGTCAGGGAGTTAAACTCATCGCACAGGAAACCAACACTGCCCTCTAGTGGTCAGGGAATTATACTCAACGCACAGTAAACCAACACTGCCCTCTAGTGGTCAGGGAATTAAACTCATCGCACAGTAAACCAACAATGCCCTCTAGTGGTCAGGGAATTCAATTCAACGCACAGTAAACCAACACTGCCATCAAGTGGTCAGGGAATTCAACTCATTGCACAGTAAACCAACACTGCCATCTAGTGGTCAGGGAATTAAACTCATCGCACAGTACACCAACACTGCCCTCTAGTGGTCAGGGAATTAAACTTATTTCACAGTAATCCAACACTGCCCTCTAGTGGTCAGGGAATTAAACTCATCGCACAGTAAACCAACAATGCCCTCTAGTGGTCAGGGAATTCAATTCAACGCACAGTAAACCAACACTGCCATCAAGTGGTCAGGGAATTCAACTCATTGCACAGTAAACCAACACTGCCATCTAGTGGTCAGGGAATTAAACTCATCGCACAGTACACCAACACTGCCCTCTAGTGGTCAGGGAATTAAACTTATTTCACAGTAATCCAACACTGCCATCTAGTGGTCAGGGAATTCAATTCAACGCACAGTAAACCAACACCACCCTCTAGTGGTTAGGGAATTAAACTCAACACACAACGAACTAACACTGGCCTCTAGTGGTCAGTGAATTCAACGCACAGTAAACCAACAATGCCCTCTAGTGGTCAGGGAATTCAATTCATCGCACAGGAAACCAACACCGCCATCTAGTGGTCTGGGAATTCAACTCAACGCACAGTACACCAACATTGACATCTAGTGGTCAGGGAATTCAACTCAACGCACAGTAAACCAACACTGCCCTCTAGTGGTCAGGGAATTAAACCCATCGCACAGTAAACCAACACTGCCCTCTACTGGTCAGGGAATTCAACTCAATGCACAGTAAACCAACACTGCCCTCTAGTGGTCAAGGAATTAAACAACGCACAATAAACCAACACTGCCCTCTAGTGGTTAGGGAATTCAGCTCAACACACAATAAGCCAACACTGCCCTCTAGTGGTCATGGAATTAAACTCAACCCACAGTAAACCAACACTGCTCTCTAGTGGTCAGGGAATTAAACTCAACACACAATGAACTAACACTGGCCTCTAGTGGTCAGGGAAATCAACTAAACACAAACCAACATTGCCCTCTATTGGTCAGGGAATTCAACTCAATGCACAGTAAACCAACACTGCCCTCTAGTGGTAAGAGAAATTAAACTCAACAAGCAATAAACCAACACTGCCCTCTAGTGGTCAGGGAATTAAATTCAACACACAATAAACCAACATTGCCTTCTAGTGGTCAGGGAATTCAACTAAACGCTCAGTAAACCTATACTGCCCTCTAGTGGTCAGTGAATTAAACTCAACACACAAAAAAAACAACATTGCCCTCTAGTGGTCAGGGAATTAAACTCAACCCACAGTAAACCAACACGACCCTCTAGTAGTCAGGGAATGTACCACAACTAAAAATGAACATCCAGTGGTTTACTTCATACCTCAGAGACAGGTCACTCATTGGTCATTTTAACAGGCACACGTCATACAGGTGCCTTAGCCGTGCTAGTCTCAGTTGAGGACAACCAGGCAGCGTGTTTTGGCTGTCCGACGGGTAGCAGCAGGTAATATTTTTGTAATTCTGGTCATTTTAGGAAGACAGACATAGTATAAATCCACATCAGCATTTGCTGAGCTTTGCTAACTTTAGCGATGCTCTCTTATGTTGGAGTGCAGAAGTTTGCTAATGCTAACGTTAGCAGTGCGCCCTTGTGCTAAGTGCCTATGCTGGAGTGGAAGAGTCTAATAGATGAAGATAGATAACAACACTGCCCTCTAGTGGTCAGGGAATTAAACACAACACAACCCGAACCCCCAAACTTTACATAAAACGATGTATCAGTAATTAAAGTCATATGGTGAGTTTAGATACAGTATAAACGTATTTCACTTCGTTCAGTCTTTTTCTGGACGGCACTGGTTCATTTCCTCGCTCACTGATGGAAGCAGTTTATTTCTCGGTCTGGTTGTACTTCCTTAACCTCAGGTAACATTGGGGGGGTCCCTCAGGGTTCGGTCCTCGGACCTCTGCTCTTCATCACTTCCAAACTTCCCCGCGGACAGATCATACGGCACTTCAGACTGGACTTCCGCTGCTGTGTGGACGATGCTCGGATGTAGCTCAGGGCCATGTATATCAAAAGCCATCATCTTGTTTATCCGAGATCCAACTCCGGATGAAACATCCCTTCCTCATGTTAAACAGTGACCGGACTGAACTCTCACTTCTCATTGGCTGTGAATCAGCTCTCGGTGGAAACTGCACTGTCACACGTTCACTATGCCAGGGTGTGCTAATGCTAATGTTAGCGGTGCCTCTATACCCTGCTTGCTTACATTGGAGTGGAAGAGCCTAATGGCTAAAGATGGACTGCAGCACTGCCATCTAGTGGTCAGAGGGTTAATCAGGTGTTGGGCTGGTCAGTGTGTCCACCTTCTTTCCAGCTTCCATTGTCCTCAGAGGTCTCGCTTTCAGTTCCTCAAGGACTGGACTCTGGGGTGGCCAGGCCATTGTTCTGGTGTATCAGTGAGGAGCTTCTTCAACAGCTACACCTCCATTCAGACCTCCATAGTGTGGAGGTGTCTTCTCCCAGTGTGCACAGGATGGACAAAACCACCTGTGGATGTTCTCCGATCTGGAGCAGGAGTGGCGCCTCCCCTCGCTCTCAGAGATGAAAATGCTGTCTGTGTGATGGGAGACGGTGTTGCTGGGTCTACCAGGTCTTCCAGGTGGTTGCTAGGAATCCGATTGTTCTGTTCTACCCGAGTTCCCGCTTCCTCTTTATCCCATCTCGGCAGAAATATCGTTTGTGCCCAGTGGCTGTTTGGACAGGAAGGGAACTAATGGAGGGTGGTTTCTGATTTTTGCCCAGCGCTGCAGGACCGTTATGTTGTTCATGCTCCATATGGTGGTAATGCCGAGCGTCTCCTTGGAAAAACTGAAGGCATCAAAGATCTTGTGGATGCTGAATCATGCAACTCATGATGTGTTCTGAACAATTACGGCACGACCAGAGCAAATTACAAAGCCGACGTCAGCGCAGCTCCAACAAGAGCGATGATGGATGATGTAGCTGGCGTGTTCCTCGGCCGCTGCGGTCTGTGGTCGCCCATTTGTGCTTCAACGGTTTATTTTAGTCATAAGTCAGCACCTCGCTGGGCACCGGGGTTCTCCCTAATGACATGCAGATGAAGAGGCTTTACGGCGTAATGGCTCGGTGGCACTGCTCGCGGTGAACGGGGGTTCTCTTCCCTTCTGGGGAAGGGTCTGGCGTCGTAGTTGGTGTTTAGATGGACCCACGGTTGGCCTGAAGGAGTCCGCGAGCTTCCCCTCGGCCCGCTGACTTTATTATGGCCCATTTTACTGCATCGGAAGGGGCCAGGGTAAACTCCACTTCCATCGCCCACCTCATTACTCAGTGTTATGATGGGGAAACCACCAAAAAATTAACAAGAGGGTTTTTTTTGGGGGGGCTGAATGTTCGGCAAGGAATGTGGCGGTGAGGAAACGTTAGGTTGGTTTCGAACCTGAGAAGCCCAGAGTCAGTCCTGGATCGAGAGAGCCGAGTTGGTGTTTAGTTGGTTTGGACTTTTAGGAAATAACAAACCCGGGTCTCTCCAGTTGTGCAACTTTCGAAGCATTGGCTCTTTCACCGGGAGCTTGCAAGCTCAATTCCCGGCAATGCCCCAGTCATCCGTGACTTGGAGTCCAAGGGAAGGTAACTACACTCGCGTAACCTCGCTCTCTCGTGACTGGGTATGATGCTAGACAGCACAAGCTTCTTTAGGGTTCCCTAACAGAACTAACGATTAGTGTTCTCCTCCAAGCGTGTTGAAGCGGCATCACTTATGGTGGCTTCACGTGCTTGACGCTAGCTGTGTAACAAGACCTTCCCTACACCGTGGCACCTCTTCCCAATCTATGGATCCCGTCACTCACAACACACAGGGATTTATAGCCCCATCGTCCTCGTGCAGCGCCATCTGCAGGAGCCAGAAGGTACTACCAAATATTCTAAATTATTCCACCAAGTATTCTAAATTCCGAATTAAACAAGGTGCCTTCTCTTTATTTCACTCCATCCCGGTGCTGTAGAGCTTTTCATAGTTAGTGTGGAGCCGGTTCGGCCTCCTCCAGACGAGAACTAACTTCCTGCTGGAGGTCAGTTTCTTAATGAGTGCAGGAGGAAGCTTCACGCATCCATTAGCCGAAACATTAAGCCGCTCTTGAGGTGAAGTGTTCCTCCCGGGGTTTAGCTGGGCCTGTAGGGGCTATCCCTTAATGGAGTAAGAAAAACAGCTACCAGTGTGAATTACTGGCAGGTCACAGGTGTTTATCCTGAAACGCTAAGCCAGGCTCGTTCCTCCCGCTCGACTTTATGGAGGCTGTGAACCTGGAAAGGATCTCAGGTAGGCACCGTACGCCGGGGCGTACGAGCTAATTGTCAGGCGAACATGAATGGAGGCTTATGTGCTGCTGGCCTTGGAAATGTGAGCACCAGGAAACCAAGGAGGCAGTTAGAAAGGTCAGTGAACGTCGAGGCCCTGCGTTCGTCTAGATGACCACGTCGTTACTACGTCATGCCTTCCATTTATTGACTGGGCTAAACAATGTGAACTGTGCCATTCCACCTTAAATGGTGTAGGGTTTACATTCTGGCCCTGCCATTCAGGTTCTTATTTGAATTGTGCCATTTCACCTTAAATGGTGTAGGGTTTAGATTCTGGCCCTGACATTCAGGTTCCTACTTGAATTGTGCCGTTCCACCTTAAATGGTGTAGGGTTTACATTCTGCCCAGACATTCAGGTTCCAATGTGAATTGTGCCATTCCACCTTAAATGGTATAGTGTTTAGATTCTGGCCCTGACATTCAGGTTCCTAATTGAATTCTGCCATTCCACCTTAAATGGTGTAGGGTTTACATTCTGGCCCTGCCATTCAGGTTCCAATGTGAATTGTGCCATTCCACCTTAAATGGTGTAGGGTTTACATTCTGGCCCTGACATTCAGGTTCTTATTCGAACTGTGCCATTCCACCTTAAATGGTGTAGGGTTTAGATTCTGGCCCTGACATTCAGGTTCCTAATTGAATTGTGCCATTCCACCTTAAATGGTGTAGGGTTTACATTCTGGCCCTGACATTCAGGTTCCTACTTGAATTGTGCCATTCCACCTTAAATGGTGTACCGTTTACATTCTGGCCCTGACATTCAGGTTCCTAATTGAATTGTGCCATTCCACCTTAAATTGTGTAGGGTTTACATTCTGGCCCTGACGTTCAGGTTCCTACTTGAACTGTGCCATTCCACCTTAAATGGTGTAGGGTTTACATTCTGGCCCTGACATTCAGGTTCCTAATTGAATTGTGCCATTCCACCTTAAATGGTGTAGGGTTTACATTCTGGCCCTGACATTCAGGTTCCTAATTGAATTGTGCCATTCCACCTTAAATGGTGTAGGGTTTACATTCTGGCCCAGACATTCAGGTTCTTATTTGAATTGTGCCATTCCACCTTAAATGGTGTAGGGTTTACATTCTGGCCCTGACATTCAGGTTCCTACTTGAATTGTGCCATTCCACCTTAAATGGTGTACCGTTTACATTCTGGCCCTGACATTCAGGTTCCTACTTGAATTGTGCCATTCCACCTTAAATGGTGTAGGGTTTACATTCTGGCCCTGACATTCAGGTTCCTACTTGAATTGTGCCATTCCACCTTAAATGGTGTACCGTTTACATTCTGGCCCTGACATTCAGTTCCTCCTTTTTTTTGGGGGGGGAATTGTTGCCAATTCCACCTTAAATGGTGTAGGGTTTACATTCTGGCCCTGACGTTCAGGTTCCTACTTGAATTGTGCCATTCCACCTTAAATGGTGTACCGTTTACATTCTGGCCCCGACATTCAGGTTCCTAATTGAATTGTGCCATTCCACCTTAAATGGTGTAGGGTTTACATTCTGGCCTTGACATTCAGGTTCTTATTCGAACTGTCCCATTCCACCTTAAATGGTGTAGGGTTTACATTCTGGCCCTGACGTTCAGGTTCTTATTTGAATTGTGCCGTTCCACCTTAAATGGTGTAGGGTTTACATTCTGGCCCTAACATTCAGGTTCCTACTTGAATTGTGCCATTCCACCTTAAATGGTGTAGAGTTTAGATTCTGGACTTGACGTTCAGGTTCTTATTTGAATTGTGCCATTCCACCTTAATGGTGTAGGGTTTAGATTCTGGCCCTGACGTTCAGGTTCTTATTTGAACTGTGCCATTCCACCTTAAATGGTGTAGGGTTTACATTCTGGCCCTGCCATTCAGGTTCCTAATTTAATTGTGCCGTTCCACCTTAAATGGTGTAGGGTTTACATTCTGGACCTGACATTCAGGTTCTTATTCGAACTGTGCCATTCCACCTTAAATGGTGTAGGGTTTACATTCTGGCCCTGACGTTCAGGTTCTTATTTGAATTGTGCCATTCCACCTTAAATGGTGTAGGGTTTAGATTCTGGCCCTGACGTTCAGGTTTTTATTTGAACTGTGCCGTTCCACCTTAAATGGTTTAGGGTTTACATTCTGACCCTGACATTCAGGTTCCTAATTGAATTGTGCCATTCCACCTTAAATGGTGTACCGTTTACATTCTGGCCCTGACATTCAGGTTCCTAATTGAATTGTGCCATTCCACCTTAAATTGTGTAGTGTTTACATTCTGGCCCTGACGTTCAGGTTCTTATTTGAATTGTGCCATTCCACCTTAAATGGTCTAGGGTTTAGATTCTGGCCCTGCCATTCAGGTTCCTAATTGAATTGTGCCATTCCACCTTAAATGGTGTAGGGTTTAGATTCTGGCCCTGCCATTCAGGTTCCTAATTGAATTGTGCCATTCCACCTTAAATGGTGTAGGGTTTACAGGACGCAGGGCTTGTGGGCATTCGCTGCCCACTTTCACAGCTGTGATATACTGGTAGGGCACCGGTGTGGCTCTCGTTGGCACCCCCGGTCCTGAACCACATCAGCGGCAGTTCTGAATGACCAAGCTCCTGACGTACCCACCGCGCTCAGACCTGCTGTGGCTGACCAGGTGGGCGTTCAAGCCCTGGCACATGCCCATTTGGATTTGCGAGCAGTTACATGTGGAGGGCACAATAGCTGGACAGGGATGGTGGGTCAACAGCGGGCCGTGTCTTTGCCTGGGTGGGGAATTGGTCTTAATCAGGGCCGTGTTGTCTTTGGAGGGGCTTCTCGTCGGCCGTTAGGGCCCGGCGCCAGACGCCCACTCATTAATAACCAAACCTCAGGGTATCAAATGGTGCCTACGCCATGCTTACTCGCCACTCTCGAAGCTGAGCTCAGCCGCGGTAGGAGCGGACGGGTCGGGTCACCGTGCTCTACAGAGTAATGCCCCGGGCTGAGGTGGGCATATATGGGGTTCAGGGGGTGATGGTTTTCAGTTTCAGTAGCTACAGGCGAAATGTGAACCTTTAGGGTCATCCATCAGCTCCACTGACCGTACAGGACACTCTGTAGGTGTACAGGTCCAGACTGTAGTCCATCTGTTTCTCTGTGTACTGTATTACCCTGTTCTTCAATGGGCAGGACCTCCACAGGATGGTGTTAGTGTGGGTGGTGCTGGTGTGAGTGGATCAGACACAGCAGTGCTGCTGGGCGCCTCGGTGTCATCGCTGGACTAGGAATCGTCCACCAACCAAAACTATCCATTACAACAAAGTCCTGTAGGCGGCAACCTGTGGGCAGGGTCCTGTGGGGTCTGGTGTCCTGGTCCAGCGACCTGTTTTTGGGTGGGCGGTTTAGGGGTGGGTGGTGTGGGTTGTGTGGCCAGCGACCTGTGGGCGGCATCCTATGGGCAGCGTCCTGTGGGCGGCATCCTATGGGCAGGGTCCTGTAGGTGGCGTCCTGTGGCCAGTGTCCTGTGGGGCAGCGTCCTGTGGGCGGCATCCTGTGGGCAGCGTCCTGTGGCCAGCGACCTGTGGGGCAGCGTCCTGTGGGCGGCATCCTATGGGCAGGGTCCTGTAGGGGGCGTCCTGTGGGGCGGCATCCTGTGGGCAGCGTCCTGTGGCCAGCGACCTGTGGGCGGCATCCTATGGGCAGGGTCCTGTAGGTGGCGTCCTGTGGCCAGCGACCTGTGGGGCAGTGTCCTGTGGGTGGCATCCTATGGGCAGGGTCCTGTGGGCGACGTCCTGTGGCCAGCGACCTGTGGGGCAACGTCCTGTGGGCAGCATCCTGTGGGCAGCGTCCTGTGGCCAGCGACCTGTGGGGCAGTGTCCTGTGGGCGGCATCCTATAGGCAGGGTCCTGTGGGCGACGTCCTGTGGCCAGCGACCTGTGGGGCAACGTCCTGTGGGCTGCATCCTATGGGCAGGGTCCTGTGGGTGGCGTCCTGTGGCCAGCGACCTGTGGGGCAACGTCCTGTGGGCAGCATCCTGTGGGCAGCGTCCTGTGGCCAGCGACCTGTGGGGCAGTGTCCTGTGGGGCAGTGTCCTGTGGGCGGCATCCTATGGGCAGGGTCCTGTGGGTGGCGTCCTGTGGCCAGCGACCTGAGGGGCAACATCCTGTGGGGCAGCATCCTGTGGGCGGCATCCTATGGGCAGGGTCCTGTGGGGCAGCATCCTATGGGCAGGGTCCTGTGGGCGGCGTCCTGTAGGGCAGCGTCCTGTGGGGCAGCATCCTATGGCCAGCGTCCTGTGGGGCAGCGTCCTGTGGGGCGGCGTCCTGTGGGGCGGCGTCCTGTGGGGCAGCGTCCTGTGGGGCAGCGTCCTGTGCCCCCTGATGAAGGACTAGAGGATGACCAGCACTGCACTGTGCAGCAGCAGATGAGCTATCGTCTCTGACTGTCCATCTACAAGGTGGAGCAGCAAGGTAGGAGTGTCTAATAGAGTGGACAGTGAGTGGACACAGTGTCTCAACACTCCAGCAGCACCAGTGGTACCGGCCCAGGCTGCTGATTGTAATTGCTCAGCTAACGACCCTCACAGAGTGACTAATCCGTTGGCTAATCTGATTAGAGCCCCGAGATTAATGAGCCATTAGCTTGAGATGAATGAAAGTGGATTGCTGTTGGCCGGTCTTCCTTTTCCCTCTCCTCTCGTCCTGCGGTCCCAGAGCAGCGATTTCTCCAGGAGGGCCCCTACGCCAAACCCCCTCAGTCCCAAAGCCTCCACCCCAAAGCCTCCACTCTACGTGCAGCGTAGCTAGCCTGGAAGAACTGGATGGAGGAGGAGAAGACGTTCCATGGGACGGTGATCAGTTCTGCTTTCAGTGGCTGGTTCTTCACCCACTAGATGTGATGTAATGTAGATGTTCCATACCCGGACCCTGTTCCTAAGAGCAGCGCTGTATGTGGGAGCTATAGGAAGCCCACCCGCTCGTTCCATGACCTTCTGGCACCCGGCCATCTGGGATGCATATACAGGCCTCCATTTACACAGGCGGTCGTTCTCCTTTTCCTTCCAGGGTGAGGTCAGCCTCCTCCCGAGAGCGCGAATCAATCGGGGCCCCTGATGACGGACGGAACTGTTTATTTACAGGTAGCCTCCAGACCGGAATGTCATCTGTGTACGGGTGGAGCTGCGCTGTATGGTATTCCTTGTGTATGGAGCGAGGCTGGTTCTGTGTAGGTAGCCCCGTCGGCTTCGGTGGTCTCAGCCTAAAGGCGTGCGGTAGTGATGTGAAAATCTGGGCTTTATTCTTCCGTGCAGGGCAGGCGCAGCTGGAGTTGAGAATTCCAGTCGTGGATTTCGGAATTCCATGTGTAACTGATCATCTAAACGTTTTAATGCGAAGCAGGCCATTCCCGGGAAGCTTGCTGGGAGTCGGGATGAAGTAGTTGCTGGTTCCACGGTAAAATTCCTGATGGTTATCGTCACCGTTTCAAACTGTGAACATGGTGGACGACACCATGGAGCCGTCCTGTGAGTGGATCGGACACTGTGTCCACTCACTGTACACTCTATTAGACACTCCTACCTTGCTGGTCCACCTTGTAGATGGACAGTCAGAGACGATAGCTCATCTGCTGCTGCACAGTGCAGTGTTGGTCATCCTCTAGTCCTTCATCAGTGGACACAGGACGCTGCCCCACAGGACGCTGCCCCACAGGACGCTGCCCCACAGGACGCTGCCCCACAGGACGCTGCCCCACAGGATGCCCCTCACCACAGGTTGCTGCCCCGGAGGACTCTGCCCCGGAGGACGCTGCCCCAGAGGACGCTGCCCCACAGAATGCTGCCCCACAGGACACCCCTCACCACAGGACGCTGCCCCACAGGACGCCCCTCACCACAGGACGCTGCCCCGGAGGACGCTGCCCCAGAGGACGCTGCCCCACAGGACGCCCCCCCCACAGGACGCCCCTCACCACAGGACGCTGCCCCACAGGACGCCCCTCACCACAGGACGCTGCCCCGGAGGACGCTGACCCTTGGACGCTGTCCCGGAGGACGCTGTCCCGGAGGACGCTGTCCCGGAGGACGCTGCCCCAGAGAACGCTTTCCCACAGGACGCCCCTCACCACAGGACGCTGACCCTTGGATGCTGTCCCGGAGGACGCTGCCCCACAGGACGCTGCCCCACAGGACGCTGCCCCACAGGACGCCCCTCACCACAGGACGCTGCCCCACAGGACGCTGCCCCACAGGACGCTGCCCTGGAGGACACTGACCCTTGGATGCTGTCCTGGAGGACGCTGCCCCACAGGACGCTGCCCCACAGGACGCTGCCCCACAGGACGCCCCTCACCACAGGACGCAGCCCCACAGGACGATGCCCCACAGGACTTTGCTGGCTAGACAGTTTTGGACGTCAAAGTGTCCGGCACCACTGCTGTGTCTGATCCACTCACCCCAGCACCACACACACTAACACCACCACCACGTCAGTGTCCCTGCTCTGTGGGGGTCCTCTGGGGGTCCTGACCATTGTAGAACAGGGTAATACAGTACACAGAGAAACAGATGGACTACAGTCTGGACCTGTCCACCTACAGAGTGTCCTGTATGGTCAGTGGAGCTGATGGAGTGGACAGTGAGTGGTGAACCTCCTCCAGTGTTCCTCTGGTGAGCTCACATATTAAGCTGGGGTGAACAGGTCCAGGTCCTGTGCTGCCCCCACCCCGACTGGTTCCGAGCTACGCGACTGAGCTCTCCGGGTTCCTCGTCCAGAGGAATGTGTCCTGTAACCTCGGTGATACTAACTAGACGCCTGTAACGTCGCTTTGAGACTGTCATCGGCTTGTTCCCTGGCATCCGTCCTCCGTGTTTTCCTGCCCCGAAACAACATTCCGGCCGAGCCGTCCAGGCCTGAGGTTTCTCCGCTCGCGGTCCTGGCTCGGCCCTCTCCCCGCGCGGAATGCTCTTTTCAGTGACGCCGGACTTTTCCTCGGAACGATCTTCGGCGAGAGCGCCTGGAAGGCCGTTTAGCTCACTGTTGCGCTCCTGCCATCACAAACACACATTAGCGCTACACCACTACCACACCGTGCTCTCAGCAGAGACACACGGCTCATGAACGACTGCTTCTGGAATGCTGGAGGATGGATGGGATTTTTTTTTTTTCCGTTCGCACGTTACGATGGGAGGAATGACTCACCTCGACGATAAGCATCAGATCGATTCATAATCTCGAAGAATGTGGAGCAGAAACAGACTGCGACCGCGAGTAGTGGGGTGGGTAAAGGTCAGAGGTCGAGCCCATAGCTGTAATGAACCCCAGGATTTGGAGCTTCTCCATGATTTTCCCAGATTCCTGCACGTTCCAGTCTTTGAGCCGTCATTCCGAGTGGGTTTTGTGTACGGGGGTTCAGATGTTCATCAAAGTGATTGTCTAGAACACACATATAGACGTTCTACTGACTATCTAGAACCAGCAGTGAACCTACACGTGTCTTCTGAGTGTGTATGGAATGTTGATGATGGGTAAATCTGGAAAACCTGGAAATACTAAGTTCCTTTGGGGGACTATTTCACAGCGCCCTGCAGCATGTATCCCTCCACCATGAATGGAGTTTAAGGCGGAGGTCTTCTCCACCCTGTCATAAACAGCGTCTCAGACATCAGGCAGCGTATTCAGAACCACCTCATGTAGGAACTTCCTGTGAGGGAGCTTTTAGAGGGGGACGTCTGGTTACCTTCACCACCACTGGGAACGGATCTGAGAAATTCCCGACGGCCTAAGGTAACAATTCCAGAGCTCAGCAAAATCTCAGCCCGGAAAACCCACCACTCCACCTGTATTCACCAGGCAAAGTCCCCAGTGACTGATACCTACCTACTAATCATGGTCCAGATTTGGTAGATGCCGACCCTCACACAATTCCGAGGAGAATTCCCTGTAGACTGGGATTGTATCCACTGCTGGTAGACCCGTATGACCGTACGCTTCCATACACCTGCAGATTCAGCTACTTCCTCACACTATGGTCTTTGGCCACGCCCACATGCTCAGTCACTCCTGTTAGCCAATCATTAACATCTGCTCTGGAGCGTTTACCACACATGGAACGAGACATTCCCTGCACTGTAGCACCTCCTCCCAATCTATGGATCCCGTCACTCACACCCCACAGGGGTTTATAGCTCCATCATCCTCGTGCAGCGCCACCTGCAGGAGCCTGAAGGTACTACCACCTTAAACACCGGTTTCAGGAAAAGGTTGGGACGGTGCATTTTTGGGTGTTTTGATAGCGCTGCTGTAGGGCAGCTTGGTGGGGGGAAGGTGGTGGTTGCGGGTGGTGCTAATTGTTTCAGGAAATTCCTTCAGATTAGATGTCATCAGTGCGTGTTTCTCGGAAACGCCGGATTCGGAAGGACTGTTTACCGAAGCGAGGACCCTGATAGGAGGACGCTGGTACTTTCCCTGCCCAGCGGAATGCCTTATCGTGCTGCGGCCATCGGCGGTGCGTTCCTAGCTCCGACCGGCTCCCTGCGCTATTCTTCAGCCCTGCGCGTTTCGCCCGTCGCACGGCGCTTTCCCGGGAACGCTGGCAGGCAGAGGAGCGGATTGAGGCTCTGCGCTTAAGCGCGGCCTGTTGTTGTTATTGTTGGGCTGTGTTTGCTGGACTCCAGCTGCTTCCTGCCCCCGTACGCGAGGAATTGTTGATCTTTCTGTTCTCCGTGCGATGCCAGAATCGTCTGGCCAACCAAACCAACAGATCTGGCACCGTGTCAGAAGAACCATCCGGCATCCCTCCTCGCTCAGGAAGGGCCTCGGCGCAGGGGCCTATAGAGGCTCGTTTGACCAGCAGCCCCTTGTTAACCTGGGGAAAGCTGGGAAAACATGGAAAACACGGATCACCTTCATTTGGCTGATTTTGACTTTTAGGCGTCGTTTGATCACATGACCTGCCGTTTACACCGTGGGGAAGTTTCATGATGAACAGACCAGCGGAACTGGCCCAGAGGGTCTCGGAGAAACGTCCGGTTCCATTGACCTCCATTAAAATCTGGTTGGGTTTTTGCCCTCCCCTGTATAGTTGCTGTTTTGGAGAGGCCAGTTTTTCTTTGGAGAGAGAGAGAGTGGATACAGGCGTACGCGGACCTGCTCAGACCCGCTAAACAAATACATTAATGAATTCATATGTAACATTTCAACTTGGAAAAAATGCCTGCATCCATCCATACATACGTTCAACCATACCTCCATCCATACATGCATCCATCAATACATCCATCCATACATATATACATACATCCATACATACATACATCCATACATACATACATCCAACCATACCTCCATCCATACATGCATCCATCAATACATCCATCCATACATATATACATACATCCATACATACCTCCATCCATACATCCATACATACATACATACATCCAACCATACCTCCATCCATACATGCATCCATCAATACATCCATCCATACATATATACATACATCCATACATACCTCCATCCATACATCCATACATACATACATACATCCAACCATACCTCCATCCATACATGCATCCATCAATACATCCATCCATACATATATACATACATCCATACATCCATCCATACATACATACATGCATCCATCCATACCTCCATCCATACATGCATCCATCAATACATCCATCCATACATATATACATACATCCATACATACCTCCATCCATACATCCATACATACCTCCATCCATACATACATACATACATACATACATACATACATACATACATACATACATACATACATGCATACATACATCTATCCATTCATCCATCCATACGTCCAACCATACCTCCATCCACACATGCATCCATCCATACCTCCATCTATACATGCATCCATCCCTACATATATACGTCCATCCATATACGTCCAACCATACCTCCATCCATACATGCATCCATCAATACATACATGCATCCATCCATACCTCCATCCATCCATGCATCCACCCATCCATACATACATCCAACCATACCTCCATCCATACATGCATCCATCAGTACATACATGCATGCATTCATTCATCCATTGATCCATCCATACATACATACATACATACATACATACATACATACATACATACATCCATACGTCCAACCATACCTCCATTCATACATGCATCCATCCATACCTCCATCTTTACATGCATCCATCCCTACATATATACATCCATCCATATACGTCCAACCATACCTCCATCCATACATGCATCCATCAGTACATACATGCATTCATCCATACCTCCATCCATCCATGCATGCATTCATCCATACCTCCATCCATCCATGCATGCATCCATCCATACCTCCATCCATCCATGCATCCATCCATCCATACCTCCATATATACATGCATCCATCCATACATATACACATCCATCCATCCATACGTCCAACCATACATACATACATACATCAGTACATACATGCATCCATCCATACCTCCATCCTTACATGCATCCATTCATACCTCCATCCATCCATGCATCCATTCATACCTCCATCCATCCATGCATCCATCAATCCATACCGCCATCCATTCATGCATCCATCCATACCACCATCGATACATGCATCCATCCATCCATACGGCCATACATATATACATAGATACATCCACACGCACATGCATCCATCCATCCATCCATGCATTCATTTATACCTCCATTAACCCATCCATCCATCCATACCTTCATCCATCCCTCCATCCGTCCATCCATCCATTTGTTTTTAATTAGCCGTTAGATATAGGCACAGACCCATCCTTCACCCAGCTGTCACCTTGGCTAATCATATTCCACTGGTTAAGTCTGAATGCTAGCGTTAGCGGTACCGTGTGTTGAGTCTGCTGTAGAGGGCTGTTGTGAAGCTGGAGATACGGGACGTGTCATGATACAGGGGTTATGATTCAGTGTGCTGTGATACTGTGTGATACACCACAGTGGGTGTCTCCTTCACGAGCCTCGGTCCTCGTTCAGGTGCGCGTTGGTCCGTTAGCTCCTCCACCCCGTGATGTGGGTCCCTTTCTGCAAACTCCGCCCTGACGTCCTCTGACGGAGGCCGTTCCTGGACCAGCATGGGCACGCGCTTGGCCGGGAATACAGGTCATTAGCAGCTCATTGTGGATGTCAGGAACATTTGCTCGTTGGGTCTCTCGCTCGGAATGACAAGACGATGGCACCAACCCCTGAGTATTAAGCCCGGCTGAACAGTCTTCTCCTCGTGTCAGGGAGCGTGCATTCCTCCTGTCCTCGGAGCATGAACTACTTCTCTGGAGGTCTTCCTAACCTCTCCTCTGGCACTGCTCCCACAGCTCTGACATGTGTTGCGTCAGAGGTGGCGGGTCCTGGATTCCTCCTCCTGTTTCCCAGCGCTGGCGGACGGGCCGTGTTGGTAGGAGCCTGCGGTGTGCCCCCGGGTTCCTGAGCATTCCTGGGTGGGGTTTAGCAGATCCTGACCTCCTCGATGGCTGTCCGTTCCGTGTAAGGGCTTGCGCAACGCTCTCTCTCCCCCAGCTGGCATCTGATCGGCACCAGAAAGGCATTTTTCGGAATCTTGCTGTCTAACAAATGTGACTCTGATGTTGTTCTAACAGAAACAAGACTCTGGAACTCGGAACAGGAATGCGGGCGTGATCCCGCACCTTTGAAGGCGCTGCCAAGGAAATCGAGCGCCAACGGAGAACGAGAGCACGTCGGTTCACGGAGCTCGTGTGGAGCTCCTGGGCGACGCTTACCTGTCTCGCTCCAGGTGATGGAGATGGAATGAAAGGGATTTGGTTGATGGAAGGTATGAACCGCTGCCCAGGAAGGTCGACCGAGCATGGATCGCTTGGAATGCTAATTCTTCTCGGCCGTCCAAGAAGCTCTGGAGCTGATTTCATCCGAGGTCATAAACCGGAGAGAGGCTAAACCGTGAGGGACTTCAGTTTCCAATACAGCATCGATCACGGAGAGGGAGCAGGAGGCTAGCTAACAGGATACACCACCTTTAGCTGTAGCTCATCCCTTCATCCCTCACCAACACTGTTCCTTCATCCCTTCATCCGTCACCAACACTGTTCCTTCATCCCTCACCAACACTGTTCCTTCATCCCTTCATCCGTCACCAACACTGTTCCTTCATCCCTCACCAACACTGTTCCTTCATCCCTCACCAACACTGTTCCTTCATCCCTTCATCCATCACCAACACTGTTCCTTCATCCCTCACCAACACTGTTCCTTCATCCCTTCATCCCTCACCAACACTGTTCCTTCATCCCTCACCAACACTGTTCCTTCATCCGTCACCAACACTGTTCCTTCATCCCTTCATCCATCACCAACACTGTTCCTTCATCCCTCACCAACACTGTTCCTTCATCCCTCACCAACACTGTTCCTTCATCCCTCACCAACACTGTTCCTTCATCCCTTCATCCCTCACCAACACTGTTCCTTCATCCCTCACCAACACTGTTCCTTCATCCCTTCATCCCTCACCAACACTGTTCCTTCATCCCTCACCAACACTGTTCCTTCATCCGTCACCAACACTGTTCCTTCATCCCTTCATCCATCACCAACACTGTTCCTTCATCCCTCACCAACAATGTTCCTTCATCACTTCATCCCTCACCAACACTGTTCCTTCATCCCTTCATCCCTCACCAACACTGTTCCTTCATCCCTCACCAACACTGTTCCTTCATCCCTCACCAACACTGTTCCTTCATCCCTTCATCCATCACCAACACTGTTCCTTCATCGCTTCATCCCTCACCAACACTGTTCCTTCATCCCTCACCAACACTGTTCCTTCGTCCCTTCATCCATCACCAACACTGTTCCTTCATCCCTTCATCCCTCACCAACACTGTTCCTTCATCCCTCACCAACACTGTTCCTTCATCCCTTCATCCCTCACCAACACTGTTCCTTCATCCCTTCATCAGTCACCAACACTGTTCCTTCATCCCTTCATCCGTCACCAACACTGTTCCTTCATCCCTTCATCCGTCACCAACACTGTTCCTTCATCCCTTCATCCATCACCATCACTGTTCCTTCATCCGTTCATCCGTCACCCGTCACCAACACTGTTCCTTCATCCCTTCATCCATCACCAACACTGCACCTTCATCCATTCATCCGTCACCCGTCACCAACACTGTTCCTTTATCCCTTCATCCGTCACCCGTCACCAACACTGTTCCTTCATCCGTCACCCGTTACCAACACTGTTCCTTCGTCCCTTAATTCCTGTATCCATCAACAACATGGTTTCTTCATCCCTTCATTCCTTCATCCGTCACCAACACTGTTCCTTTATCCCTTCATCCATCACCAACACTGTTCCTTCATCGCTTCATCCCTCACCAACACTGTTCCTTCATCCCTCACCAACACTGTTCCTTCGTCCCTTCATCCATCACCAACACTGTTCCTTCATCCCTTCATCCCTCACCAACACTGTTCCTTCATCCCTCACCAACACTGTTCCTTCATCCCTTCATCCCTCACCAACACTGTTCCTTCATCCCTTCATCAGTCACCAACACTGTTCCTTCATCCCTTCATCCGTCACCAACACTGTTCCTTCATCCCTTCATCCGTCACCAACACTGTTCCTTCATCCCTTCATCCATCACCATCACTGTTCCTTCATCCGTTCATCCGTCACCCGTCACCAACACTGTTCCTTCATCCCTTCATCCATCACCAACACTGCACCTTCATCCATTCATCCGTCACCCGTCACCAACACTGTTCCTTTATCCCTTCATCCGTCACCCGTCACCAACACTGTTCCTTCATCCGTCACCCGTTACCAACACTGTTCCTTCGTCCCTTAATTCCTGTATCCATCAACAACATGGTTTCTTCATCCCTTCATTCCTTCATCCGTCACCAACACTGTTCCTTTATCCTTTCATCCGCCACAAACACTGTTCCTTTATCCCTTCATCCGTCACCAACACTGTACCTTCATCCCTTCATTCCTTTATCCATCACCAACACTGTTCCTTCATCCCTCACCAACACTGTTTCTTCATCCCTTTATCCGTCACCAACACTGTTCCTTCATCCGTCACCTGTCACCAACACTGTTTCTTCATCCCTTCATCCCTCACCAACACTGTTCCTTCATCCCTCACCAACACTGTTCCTTCATCCCTCACCAACACTGTTCCTTCATCCCTTCATCCATCACCAACACTGTTCCTTCATCGCTTCATCCCTCACCAACACTGTTCCTTCATCCCTCACCAACACTGTTCCTTCGTCCCTTCATCCATCACCAACACTGTTCCTTCATCCCTTCATCCCTCACCAACACTGTTCCTTCATCCCTCACCAACACTGTTCCTTCATCCCTTCATCCCTCACCAACACTGTTCCTTCATCCCTTCATCAGTCACCAACACTGTTCCTTCATCCCTTCATCCGTCACCAACACTGTTCCTTCATCCCTTCATCCGTCACCAACACTGTTCCTTCATCCCTTCATCCATCACCATCACTGTTCCTTCATCCGTTCATCCGTCACCCGTCACCAACACTGTTCCTTCATCCCTTCATCCATCACCAACACTGCACCTTCATCCATTCATCCGTCACCCGTCACCAACACTGTTCCTTTATCCCTTCATCCGTCACCCGTCACCAACACTGTTCCTTCATCCGTCACCCGTTACCAACACTGTTCCTTCGTCCCTTAATTCCTGTATCCATCAACAACATGGTTTCTTCATCCCTTCATTCCTTCATCCGTCACCAACACTGTTCCTTTATCCCTTCATCCATCACCAACACTGTTCCTTCATCGCTTCATCCCTCACCAACACTGTTCCTTCATCCCTCACCAACACTGTTCCTTCGTCCCTTCATCCATCACCAACACTGTTCCTTCATCCCTTCATCCCTCACCAACACTGTTCCTTCATCCCTCACCAACACTGTTCCTTCATCCCTTCATCCCTCACCAACACTGTTCCTTCATCCCTTCATCAGTCACCAACACTGTTCCTTCATCCCTTCATCCGTCACCAACACTGTTCCTTCATCCCTTCATCCGTCACCAACACTGTTCCTTCATCCCTTCATCCATCACCATCACTGTTCCTTCATCCGTTCATCCGTCACCCGTCACCAACACTGTTCCTTCATCCCTTCATCCATCACCAACACTGCACCTTCATCCATTCATCCGTCACCCGTCACCAACACTGTTCCTTTATCCCTTCATCCGTCACCCGTCACCAACACTGTTCCTTCATCCGTCACCCGTTACCAACACTGTTCCTTCGTCCCTTAATTCCTGTATCCATCAACAACATGGTTTCTTCATCCCTTCATTCCTTCATCCGTCACCAACACTGTTCCTTTATCCTTTCATCCGCCACAAACACTGTTCCTTTATCCCTTCATCCGTCACCAACACTGTACCTTCATCCCTTCATTCCTTTATCCATCACCAACACTGTTCCTTCATCCCTCACCAACACTGTTTCTTCATCCCTTTATCCGTCACCAACACTGTTCCTTCATCCGTCACCTGTCACCAACACTGTTTCTTCATCCCTTCATCCGCCACCAGCACTGTTCCTTCATCCATCACCAACACTGTTCCTTCACCCCTTTATCCGTCACCAACACTGTTCCTTCATCCGTCACCCGTCACCAACACTGTTCCTTTACCCCTTCATCCGTCACCAACACTGTTCCTTCATCCGTCACCCGTCACCAACACTGTTCCTTCATCCGTCACCCGTCACCAACACTGTTCCTTCATCCGTCACCAACACTATTTCTTCATCCCTTCATTCCTCACAAACACTGTTCCTTCATCCCTTCATCCGTCACCAACATTGTTCCTTCATCCCCTAATCCGTCACCAACACTGTTCCTTCATCACCTAATCCGTCACCAACACTGTTTAGCTGTCATTATATCTAAGGCTGTAGGAACGAGTTTAGTTGTCCCTACGTTCCGTTAAGCTGTGTCATAACCCATCCGGCATGTACCCTGAGCAGCCGTATCCGCTGGGTGCCGTCATGCTTGCTTGGCGATGGCTTCGAGCTTCTTGTAGCGTGGGTTCCCCCGGGCCAGTGCGTGACGGCGATCTAATTTTGATGTTGTGAAATGTAATGGATTGTTATCTTTGAGTACGTTGCCCCCCGCTGGCGTTCACGCCGTCCAAGAACCAAACAGCTTTACCGTCCAGTGCGATGACTCAAGTGGTTATTTGGACGGCGTCCCGATTTCCATTACAATGGCTCAGTGAAAACACAAACCAAATGCCCCCCCCCCCCCTCCCCCCCAAGTGTGGTGATTACAGCGAGTGTCATGTCAGCAGCAGCTCTGGTGGGAACGAGAACGTTTCATGCAAGCTGCAGCCAAACAATAATCACCAGGAGGCTTGAGGTTTCACGGAGCGCGGACACGGGGCAGCTGGAGGCCTCTCCGCTTTAGTGTGGTTCCGTTGGGCTGGAAGCGGATGTGTTTGAACCCACAGAGCACATGCTGTAGATGTTAACCTCTTAAACTTCAGATTTACCGTTGCCTTATTAATCAGGCTCACTGGGAAACTAATACGCAGGGCTATTGATTCAGTGAGGCCGGTAAACAGCGTAAACGCCTGTGATGGAAGCCCCCGGTGGTCCCAATAGCCGACAATGGAATGGAAGTCAATGGAACCAGACGTCCTTCCAAGACACTTGGTCCTTTTTATTGGTTCCCTTGTTCTGAAGCTGGCCTTCTGGGCATGTGACGACAAACCGTCCATCTTGGTGCCGACCACGGACTCGTTGGGCGTCTCCACCAAGACTAAAGCGGGACTCGTCACTGAAGATGACCCGCTGCCGTTCTGAGTCACTCCATGACAGTCTGGTACGACACCACTGCAGTCTTTGGTGACGGTGACGTGGTGTTAAGGACAGTCGTGGTAACGGTCTGTGTGCATGTAGTCCTGCGTGGTGCAGCCGTCTGTTGGGTCAGTAAATCCTGACCGTCCGGTAGAATAAGCTGGTAGATGCATTTTCCTGAACTTGACCGAGCGGACTGGTTTCCGAGCGGTCAGTACTGGTTTAGCTCCCTGTGTGTTGAGTAAAGGGGCGTGGCGTGTTTGCTGGTAGGAGGTCTGAAAGGGCTGCGTTACGAGATGATGTCACCTCGGAACAGAAAAGGTCTGGAAATTCCAACTAGGCGACTCGGGCAGCTGGGATGTCGGAGAGGGTGTCTCGGAGAGGGTGTCTCTCGGAGAGGGTGTCTCTCGGAGAGGGTGTCTCTCAGGGAGGGTGTCTCTCGGGGAGGGTGTCTCTCGGGGAGGGTGTCTCTCGTAGAGGGTGTCTCTCGGAGAGGGCGTCTCTCGGAGAGGGTGTCTCTCAGGGAGGGTGTCTCTCGGGGAGGGTGTCTCTCGGGGAGGGTGTCTCTCGTAGAGGGTGTCTCTCGGAGAGGGTGTCTCTCGGAGAGGGTGTCTCTCGGGGAGGGTGTCTCTCGGAGAGGGCGTCTCTCGGAGAGGGCGTCTCTCGGGGAGGGCGTCTCTCGGAGAGGGCGTCTCTCGGAGAGGGCGTCTCTCGGAGAGGGCGTCTCTCGGAGAGGGCGTCTCTCGGAGAGGGTGTCTCTCGGAGAGGGTGTCTCTCGGAGAGGGTGTCTCTCGGAGAGGGTGTCTCTCGGAGAGGGTGTCTCTCGGAGAGGGTGTCTCTCGGAGAGGGTGTCTCTCGGGGAGAGGGTGTCTCTCGGGGAGAGGGTGTCTCTCGGAGAGGGTGTCTCTCGGAGAGGGTGTCTCTCGGAGAGGGTGTCTCTCGGAGAGGGTGTCTCTCGGGGAGAGGGTGTCTCTCGGGGAGAGGGTGTCTCTCGGAGAGGGTGTCTCTTGGAGAGTGTCTCTCGGAGAGGGTGTCTCTCGGAGAGGGCGTCTATCGGAGAGGGTGTCTCTCGGGGAGAGGGTGTCTCTCGGAGAGGGTGTCTCTCGGGGAGAGGGTGTCTGTCGGAGAGGGTGTCTCTCGGGGAGAGGGTGTCTCTCGGAGAGGGTGTCTCTTGGAGAGGGTGTCTCTTGGAGAGGGTGTCTCTCGGAGAGGGTGTCTCTTGGAGAGGGTGTCTCTCGGAGAGGGTGTCTCTCGGGGAGAGGGTGTCTCTTGGAGAGGGTGTCTCTCGGGGAGAGGGTGTCTCTCGGGGAGAGGGTGTCTCTCGGGGAGAGGGTGTCTCTTGAAGAGGGTGTCTCTCGGGGAGAGGGTGTCTCTTGAAGAGGGTGTCTCTCGGGGAGAGGGTGTCTCTTGGAGAGGGTGTCTTTTGGAGAGGGTGTCTCTCGGGGAGGGTGTCTCTCGGGGAGGGTGTCTCTCGGAGAGGGTGTCTATCGGAGAGTGTCTCGGGGAGTGTCTCTCGGAAAGGGCATCTCTCGGAAAGGGTGTCTCTCGGAAAGGGCGTCTCCCAGAGAGGGTGTCTCTCGGAGAAGGTGTCTCGGAGAGGGTGTCTCGGAGAGGGTGTCTCGGAGAGGGTGTCTTTTGGAGAAGGTGTCTCGGAGAAGGTGTCTCGGAGAGGGTGTCTCGGAGAGGGTGTTTTGGAGGGAGTGTTTCTCGGAGAGGGTGTCTCTCGGAGAATCCCATTCCCAGTGCTAAGTTCCAGTGCTGCAGCCGTGCAGATGTTTAGGGGGATGTTGGGGTCCTTTCACCTTTATATGCGTTATTCATATCTGCCCTCACGCTGCTGCCCCTGCGGGTTAGCGGGGAACACGGAGAGTGCGGTATTTCCGAGATTTATCTGCTCAGCAAAGCTGTACCGGTTAAATGAGACCGTTTGGCGTATACGGGCTGTGAATTGCACGGTCACACATGTTTCCAGTTTGGAACGCCTGGGTGTGGCCGGCTCCTCTGTGAAGTCTGACAGATGGTAATTAGGTCCCACCACAGTAGACGGATCACTCGGAGCTGAGAACAAACAGGCCTTCGAACTGCGCTCTGCAGGACTTGACAGGAGCTGAATGTCTGAGGTACTGAATGTACCGATGGGCTCATCAGCTTTGGCATCGGTTTGTGAAGCTAGCTGTTTTGAAACTCCGCTAAGTACATGCCCTCCTCCCAAGTCCTTGTCCCGAAGCACCAGGGATGCAGGTTTTGGCGGAGCCTGATGACTAATAACGTCATTAGTCGGTGATTAATTGGTAACCGGTAGCCCAGGGCCGGCTTAACACAGTGCAGCGTACACGGCGAAGCCTACAAAGAAGCTAGAAGCCAGTTGAGTTGCAGCAGGCATTGCATCGCAACTCACACGCAACAGTTGCACTAACACTGTTCCTTCATCCCTTCATCCGTACACCAACACTGTTCCTTCATCCCTTCATCCGTACACCAACACTGTTCCTTCATCCCTTCATCCGTACACTAACACTGTTCCTTCATCCCTTCATTCCTTTATCTGTACACCAACACTGTTCCTTCATCCCTTCATCCGTACACTAACACTGTTCCTTCATCCCTTCATCCGTACACCAACACTGTTCCTTCATCCCTTCATCCGTACACCAACACTGTTCCTTCATCCCTTCATTCCTTTATCTGTACACCAACACTGTTCCTTCATCCCTTCATCCGTACACCAACACTGTTCCTTCATTCCTTCGTTCTTTTATTCATCACCAACACTGTTCCTTCATCCCTTCATTCCATTATCCATCATCAGCACTGTTCCTTCATCCCTTCTTTCCTTTATCCATCACCAACACTGTTCCTTCATCCCTTCATTCCATTATCCATCATCAGCACTGTTCCTTCATCCCTTCTTTCCTTCATCCATCATCAACACTGTTCCTTCATCCCTTCATTCCATTATCCATCACAAACACTGTTCCTTCATCCCTTCTTTCCTTCATCCATCACTAACACTGTTCCTTCATCCCTTCATCCCTTTATCTGTAAACCAACACTGTTCCTTCATCCCTTCATTCCTTTATCCTTCACCAACACTGTTCCTTCATCCTTTCATCCATCACCAGCACTGTTCCTTCATCCCTTCATTCCTTTATCCATCACCAACATTGTTCTTTCATCCCTTCATCCATACACCAACACTGTTCCTTCATCCCTTCATCCCTTTATCCGTACACCAACACTGTTCCTTCATCCCTTAATTCCTTATCCCTTCATTCCTTTATCCATCATTAACACTGTTCCTTCATTCCTTTATCCATACACCAACACTGTTCCTTCATCCCTTCATCCCTTTATCCGTACACCAACACTGTTCCTTCATCCCTTCATTCCTTTATCCATCACCAACACTGTTCCTTTAACCCTTCATCTGTACACCAACACTGTTCCTTCATCCCTTCATTCGTTTATCCATCACCAACACTGTTCCTTCATCCCTTCATCCATCACCAACACTGTTCCTTCATCCCTTCATTCCTTTATCCATACACCAACACTGTTCCTTCATCCATCACCAACACTGTTCCTTCATTCCTTTATCCATCACCAACACTGTTCCTTCATCCCTTCATTCCTTTATCCATCACCAACACTGTTCCTTCATCCCTTCATTCCTTTATCTGTACACCAACACTGTTCCTTCATCCCTTCATTCCTTTATCCATCACCAACACTGTTCCTTCATCCCTTCATTCCGTTATCCGTCACTAACACTGTCAATCACTGAATTTAATTGTTCCATTGAGCCCCATTGCCACAGGTGAATACAATCGCTTCTCGTGCAGGTGAAGGACTGGGTCGCTCTAAAGAGCTCACTTCTAGGATGTTGCTGTAATAGAAGGCCACGGAAGTCAGTCCAGTCCCTGAAATGTCCTCCCTCTTAGATATTCCGTAAACAGCTGTGAGTGGCAGCACTGAACAGTGGGAATGTTTAGGAACGCAGAGCAGCTCAGACCACGAAGTGGGCTCTCCGAGTGCTGGGGAGGATGGTTCTTGAAAACTGCAGTCGATCACCACTGCTTTACCTGTGAGCTTCGTTTTCCTCAGCTTGAATGACCACCCCAGCGATTTAAAGAGAAGCTGCATGTTTGTTGGCTAGTGGCTAATCAGATAAGCAAGCACGCTACGTAAGAGGCTACGATGCCTAAGCACTGAGGAAAACGTGATGCTGTGAATAGACGTGGTCAGTATCATAGCTTAGCATCATAGCTAATTAGCTAGCTAGCTTCTCAGTGTTAACCCAAAACTGTTGTGAGCTTTAAATACGCTGTGCCACAAGCGGTCCCTCACTTAGCTATTTAGCTAGCTAACATTAGCTTACACAAAAGCCAGCTGGCTAGTGTTACCATTGCCTTGAAGCTCAAACCTAAGCCATAAGATGTTGTTGTGTTGTTGATTTAGCAACTTAGCTAGCTAACGCAAGAGCTAGCTAGCCAACATTACCGTTGCCAGACTTAAAAGCCCTTGAAGCACAAACCTATGCCATGAGTGGTCAATGATTAGCTAATTAGCTAGCTAGCCAACATTACCCTCACTGGCCTTAGCTA
Organism: Prochilodus magdalenae; assembly: GCA_024036415.1. Lineage (NCBI taxonomy): Eukaryota > Metazoa > Chordata > Actinopteri > Characiformes > Prochilodontidae > Prochilodus > Prochilodus magdalenae. The sequence continues at coordinate 83,352 of JAMWET010006806.1, forward strand.
GTTACCGGTAGCTAGTTACCCAACTTGTGCTCTTTAGCTTCGAATAGGCCTGAGCTGTGCCGCGACTGACGCCATGGGCTCGCTCGATAACCTGAGCTCACACTGGAGCAGATGGTAGAAGATGGTGACGCCGGTGTTGAATATGGTTCCATAGCTACACACATGAATGACATTTCTCCGGACCGTCTGAATGTTGATGGTCCACTTCATTTGTACTCTCCATCGTTTACAGAGCGGGGGGCCGCCACATAGACCCCTTTTTGTGTATAACACATAGGCGCATGCCAGAATATGAGCTGCAGCCTGCAGTACGAAGTAAACAATGATCTGGTGGACGACAACGAGACCAGTGTAGCCGTGTAGGTCAGATCCTGGCCGGCTCTGCTCTTGCTCAGGGATGCTTCTTCTGTAGTCCAGGCGCTGTCAGGCAGTCCAGCGAAGGGAACGTCCCGGTGTGTTTCACAGAGAGAGAGAGAGAGAGGGGGAGAGAGAGAGAAGGAGAGAGGGAGAGAGAGAAGGAGAGAGAGAGAGAGAGGGAGAGAAGACGTTTCACTTTTTCCACAAACACTGGCGGCGCTTGCTCACGCTAGCTCTTGTGGTGGCCGAGCAGGAGGTCAGCCCGAGTTTGGGAGGTTTTGGGGAGGTGGGAGCGGAACGGGGACCAAGTGGGGCTCCGAAATTTTGTTTACTCAGACTTAAGGCTCCAGGTGGGGCTGGTGGCCAGAATGACTTCACCCTCGCTGTGTTTGTGCGTGTGAGTGTTCCTGTCCTGCTGTGTTTGTGAGGACCACAAATACAGGGCACCGGATACTGAGGTCAGGGTAGGTTTAGGTTTGGATACTGAGGTGAGGGTTAGGTTTAGGTTTGGATACTGAGGTGAGGGTTAGGTTTAGGTTTGGATACTGAGGTGAGGGTTAGGTTTAGGTTTGGATACTGAGGTGAGGGTCAGGTTTAGGTTTGGATACTGAGGTGAGGGTCAGGGTTAGGTTTGGATACTGAGGTGAGGGTTAGGTTTAGGTTTGGATACTGAGGTGAGGGTTGGGTTTAGGTTTGGATACTGAGGTGAGGGTTAGGTTTAGGTTTGGATACTGAGGTCAGGGTTAGGGTTAGGTTTGGATACTGAGGTCAGGGTAGGTTTAGGTTTGGATACTGAGGTGAGGGTCAGGTTTAGGTTTGGATACTGAGGTTAGGGTTAGGTTTGGATACTGAGGTGAGGGGTAGGTTTAGGAGGTCAGGGTCAGGTTAGGGGTTTTGGATACTGAGGTTTAGGTTTAGGTTTGGATATGGAGTTGGGGTCAGGGTCAGGTTTAGGCTTGGATACCGAGGTTTAGGTTAGAGTTAGGTTTGGATACTGAGGTTAGGGTTAGGTTTAGGTTTGGATACTGAGGTGAGGGTCAAGGTTAGGCTTAGGTTTGGATACTGAGGTGAGGGTTAGGTTTAGGTTTTGATACTGAGGTTAGGGTCAGGTTTAGGTTTGGATACTGAGGTGAGGGTTTGGTTTAGGTTTGGATACTGAGGGGGGTTAGGTTTGGATTAGGTTAGGTTTGGATACTGAGGTCAGGGGTCAGGTTTAGGTTTGGATACCTGAGGTCAAGGGTCAGGTTTAGGTCAGGGTCAGGTTTAGGTTTGGATACTGAGGTTAGGGTCAGGTTTAGGTTTGGATACCGAGGTCAGGGTTAGGTTTAGGTTTGGATACCGAGGTCAGGGTCAGGTTTAGGTTTGGATACCGAGGTCAGGGTCAGGTTTAGGTTTGGATACCGAGGTCAGGGTTAGGTTTAGGTTTGGATACTGAGGTCAGGGTTAGGTTTAGGTTTGGATACTGAGGTCAGGGTTAGGTTTAGGTTTGGATACTGAGGTCAGGGTTAGGTTTAGGTTTGGATACTGAGGTCAGGGTTTGGTTTAGGTTTGGATACTGAGGTCAGGGTCAGGTTTAGGTTTGGATACTGAGGTTAGGGCCAGGGTTAGGGTTAGGTTTGGATACCGAGGTTAGGGTCAGGTTTAGGTTTGGATACTGAGGTTAGGGTCAGGTTTAGGTTTGGATACTGAGGTCAGGGTTAGGTTTAGGTTTGGATACTGAGGTCAGGGTCAGGTTTAGGTTTGGATACCGAGGTCAGGGTTAGGTTTAGGTTTGGATACCGAGGTCAGGGTTAGGTTTAGGTTTGGATACCGAGGTCAGGGTTAGGTTTAGGTTTGGATACCGAGGTCAGGGTCAGGTTTAGGTTTGGATACCGAGGTCAGGGTCAGGTTTTATGTTTTGGATACTTGAGGTCAGGGCCAGGTTCAGGGTTAGGTTTGGATACCGAGGAGGGTAGGTTTAGGGATACTGAGGTCAGGGTAGGTTTTAGGTTTTGGATACTGAGGTCAGGGTTAGGTTTAGGTTTGGATACTGAGGTCAGGGTCAGGTTTAGGTTTTGGATACCGAGGTCATAGGTTTAGGTTTTGGTTTGGATAGGCGAGTCAGGGTCAGGTTTAGGTTTGGATACCGAGGTCAGGGTTAGGTTTAGGTTTGGATACTGAGGTTAGGGTCAGGTTTAGGTTTGGATACTGAGGTTAGGGTCAGGTTTAGGTTTGGAAACTGAGGTGAGGGTCAGGGCTAGGTTTAGGTTTGGATACTGAGGTTAGGGTCAGGTTTAGGTTTGGATACTAAGGTGAGGGTTAGGGTTAGGTTTGGATACGGAGGTTAGCATCAGGTTTAGGTTTGGATATCGAGGTCAGGGTCAGGTTTAGGTTTGGATACCAAGGTCAAGGTTAGGTTTAGGTTTGGATACCGAGGTCAGGGTTAGGTTTAGGTTTGGATATCGAGGTCAGGGTTAGGTTTAGGTTGTTTAAGGTCCAGCAACTGAACGTCCTCTGAAACCTCTTCAGCTGTTTCTCGGTTACACAGTCTTGTTTCAGTTGTACAGCTAATAGGCCCATTTGTTGTCTATTTGGTGTAGGGTGGGTAGCAGGGGGACCACCCACAGCTTCTCGAGCACGCCTGCTGAGGAGATCAATCATGTTTAGCACTGTGAAAGTCCCTCTGTGGGAGAGCCTTGTGCGGTTCAAAGCAGCCATCATCATAAAAGTCAGTCGGAGAGGCTCTATTAGGAGAGCACATGTTTGTTTAAGAACCTCGCTCCATCTTTCAGAGCACGCTTCGCCGCTAGCCTCCACCGCGGCTAGCGTTCGCCTGAATAACGTGAAGGCTGTGTTGGCATTCCCTCGACCTGCAGCCTGTATTTAAGGGTAATCCTAGAACGTGGCTGCCTAATGCTTGTGTACAAGGGCTGCTCATCATGGGTAAATAGCTTCCCCACATATAACAGTGCGTCTGCGAATCATCCCGGGGGCATGTACAGGCATCAGAACCACACGGGAAGAGGGTAGAGACCGGCAGGCCCCTATCCTCAGTGCTGCTGAACAGAACACCAGCCAGTTTGTACACGGTCGCTTGACAGATTCGAGTGATTAGCATTCTCCTCCAAGCGTGTTGAAGCTCTCAGCAATGTTTCATGGCTGGTAGTTGCAATGGAGCAGCGAAATGCTTCGTGTGCACTGGAGGATGCGCTTGACCTTCGTACTTCCAGCCCGGTGGTGTTGATGTAAACTAAGGGAGCAGCCGAAAAAACGAAGTGAGGGGACCCATTACTGGCCCCTGGATTGTAGGGCAGTTATAAAAGCGTCCTGTGGGTCCATGTTCAGTATATTCCTCTTGTAGTTCACTGACCAAGCTACGAGATTTTGTTGAAAGTGGGAGGTTATCAGGCTAGCAGCGGTCATGGATACTGTTGCCGTAGATTTACAGCTAGTTAGATGGCTAAGCGAGGCTAGACTAGCTAAAGATAGCGGCTGCAGAGCAAGCGTAAGCAGGATGTAAAAAAATAGACACAAGCTAATGCTAATGTTGGGACAAATGTCCATGATGGTTCTAATAGTAATGCAAAGGACAATGCTAATGCTAAAGCTAATGGCAGAAAAGACACCAAATTGAATAACGGCTTACACACACACACACGCACACACACTATACACTACACACACACACACACTATACACACACTATACACACACACTATACACACACACTATACACACACACACACACACTATACACACACACTATACACACACACACAATACACACAGACACACACACACACACACTATACACACACACACACTATACACATACACTACACACACACACACACACACACACACACATACACTACACACACACACACACATACAGTATACACATATACACACACACACATACACACACACACACACACACACACACACACACACTATACACACACACACACACACACACACTATACACACACGCACACACACTCACACACACACATGCACGCACAAACACACATAGACACACACAGCCACCTCCACACACACACACACACACACACACACACACAGCCACCTCCACACACACACATTCACTCACACACATACACACACAGTCACCTACACACACACATTCACTCAGACACACACACACACAGACACACACAGACACCTCCACACACACACACATATACAGCCACTTCCACACAGCCACCTCCACACATTCACACTCATACACACACACAGACACACACAGCCACCTCCACACACACACATTCTCTTACACCCACACACACACACATTCTCTCTCTCTCTCTCTCTCTCGCTCTCTTTTTCTCACACACAGACACACAGCCACCTCCACACACACACACACACAACCGCCTCTACCCATCCACACACACACAGAGGCACACACACACACACATTCATACATACAAACACACACACACATACAGCCACTTCCACACACAGCCACCTCCACCCATTCTCACACAAACACACACACACACACATAGACACACACAGCCACCTCCACACACACAAATTCACACACACTCACACCCGCACACAAACACACACACACACTTTCGCAACCTCCTCTACCCATCCACACACACACAGAGGCACACACACAAACACATTCATACATACATACAAACACACACACACACACACACACATAAAGCCACTTCCACACACAGCCACCTCCACCCATTCTCACACAAACACTCACACCCGCACACAAACACACACACACACTTTCGCAACCTCCTCGGTTATCACACACTCATGGCATCACCAGGGAGAGATATGATCATACTTATCAAACCTAGTACCACACCCCTCTGGAGGCTGGAACACAGCTAGACTCTGATCTGCCACTTTCTCCTAGCACCCCTCATTACTGAAGGCTGCCCTGAGGGTGAGGCATGCACCAAGGTTCTGCTGAGCATGCTCACCTCATCCGTGCAGTGTAGTTCACTCGGTGTTTCAAGTTCATTCAGTTCGGGTCTGTGAACAAGTAGCTGCACTTCATTCTCCTCGGGTTAATCCCGGTAGTGCTTCTGATTTAACCTATTTAAATATCCTACCTGGAGTTTTATGGGCGGAGCTTCTGATAAATATGCGCTACAGTAGAAAGCTTCCTTTCTGCGTCCTCTAGTTGGTGCTATAGCGCCCCCTAATTCAAGCTGCTACAGTGTGAGAGTCTCTCGCTACAGCCTGTGTGTGGTGTGTCTATGCTGGGCTACTGTAGAAGCATGGCGGTGGTAGTTTCTGCTGGGAGACGAGCCGCTCCTATGTCCTAATATCACATGACGTTTGGTACGGTGGTGTATATTCACATTTCATGGCATGTGTTTTAAGTTCTAGCCCAAACATGGAAGCTTGCAGTGCCTTGCCTTTCAGGTAGCATGATGGGAGGAGCCTGTTAACTCCTTGCACATTAACCCCTAGGAGTCTGTGCTACTACGCTGATGTAGTTGTTGATCCAGTGTTGGGTTTGCGTCCAATTCTGCACTGGAGTGACAACGCCACAGTGGCTAACAAGTAAGGGAAGCTAGTCGCTAGTTTGGATACACCGTTATCCCTGGAAACGACGAAAGTGCAGGCGGAATTGAGACTGCTGGTACTGTGTGTTGTCTCTATGCTAATGGGAAAAGGCTTCATGGGTCGTATCCTGTTGCACCGCCCTTGACCTCCCTGTTTCTGTGCGTTTGTAGATATAGATGAGTGCACTACAGGAAGGCACACGTGCAGGGCGGATCAAATCTGCTATAACACCCGGGGCTCCTTTCTTTGCCAGTGTCAGCCGGGCTACCATTCGAACGGTGACCAGTGTGTAGGTGAGTTACGTGCTAGCTCCGCTTAGCTTGTAGCCTAACAAACCAGAAACTCATCACCAGAAAACCACATACTTTAACAGGAAGGGGCCAGCTGTTGTAGCCAGTTGTTGTGTGATTACTGCATAATGATTGTAAATTCCACAGAACATGCCCTGTCTAGGGATGCACCATGATACTGGAAGCAAAACGAATATTCCCAGGCAGGTGTTTTAGATCTGACTGATATTTCAAAATGGAATTTGCTAATGTAGGTATTGTAGCCGTTATGTTTTGGTAGCTACTGTGCTAAAGCATCTGGATCTTAGACATTGTCCTGCAGCTGTAACCCTGCAGACATAAGTGTTAGCTCTCTTCTGTAATACTGAGCCTCTCAGCTCGACAGTGTGATAGGACCTGGTCCTGGTACCGAAAAGAACAAATCCCAAGACTTCCTTTCATTTCGCCTGGAAGGGTAGCATGGTTCCACTTCAGTAAGGGTGCACAAACTTTGTTACGAAGCTTTGTAATCCAGCATCTGGACTTGTCAACCAATCAGAAGCTTTGTTGTGACTTAGCAATCAACCAAACCCTTTGTTCTGCCTTGTCAAACTGTCAGACACAGTGTTCCTGACTCGTTGACCAATCCAAGTCTGTGCTCTGGATTTGTCGACCAATGAGAGGCTGCGTTCTGGACATTCAGGCTTTGTTGTGACTTGTCGACCTTTGCTCCGTCTTGTCCAACATTTAGAGACTGTTTTCCTAACTCGTTGACCAATCTAAGAATGTGCTTCTGACATGCTGACCAATCCGAGGCTTTGTTCTGACTTGTAGACCAATCAGGCTTTGTTCCTGACATGCTGACGAATCCAAGGCTGTTTTTATGGCTTGTTGACCAATCAGAAGGTTTGTTCCTAACATGTAGACCAGTCAGAGGGGGTGTTTCTGACTTGTGGACCAACCAGAGGGCATGTTTCTGACTTGTGGACTAATCGGAGGCTGTGTACCCGACTTGTTGACCAATCAGAAGCTGTGTCCCCTACTGGTGGACTAATCAGAGGCTGTGTCCCTGATTTGTTGACCAATCACAGGCTGTGTTCCTAACATGTAGACCAGTCAGAGGGGGTGTTTCTGACTTGTGGACCAATCAGAGACTGTGTCCCTGACTTGTTGACCAATCAGAGGCTGTGTCCCTGACTTGTTGACCAATCAGAGGCTGTGTCCCTGATTTGTTGACCAATCAGAGGCTGTGTCCCTGACTTGTTGACCAATCAGAGGCTGTGTCCCTGACTTGTTGACCAATCAGTGGCTGTGTCCCTGATTGCTAACCAATCGGAGGCTGTGTCCCCTACTTGTTGACCAATCAGAAGCTGTGCCCCCGACTTGTGTACCAATCAGAGGCTATGTCCCTGACTTGTCGACCAATCAGAGGTTGTGTCCCTGACTTGTTGACCAATCAGAGGCTGTGTTCCTAACATGTAGACCAGTCAGAGGGGGTGTTTCTGACTTGTGGACCAACCAGAGGGCATGTTTCTGACTTGTGGACCAATCAGAGACTGTGTCCCTGACTTGTTGACCAATCAGAGGTTGTGTGTCTGGATTGTTGACCAATCAGAAGCTGTGTCCCTGACTTGTTGACCAATCAGAGGTTGTGTGTCTGGATTGTTGACCAATCAGAAGCTGTGTCCCCTACTGGTGGACTAATCAGAGGCTGTGTCCCTGATTTGTTGACCAATCAGAAGCTGTGTCCCCTACTGGTGGACTAATTGGACGCTGTGTCCCCAACTTGTTGACCAGTCAGAGGCTGTGTTGACAGAACAGTGCTACTCTTCTGGGCGAGATAAAAGCCAATCTCTAGTGTGCAGTGATCCTGAGATACCTGAGATTGTATGTATGGCCTTTGATCTTGAGCCAGAGAGGTTTAACCCTAGCGCCTCCATAAGTGTTAGCACACCGGAAACGTGAAACTCCGTAAAAGACTACATGCTAATCCCGTATCTGTGCATCCCTAGCTTTATTAGCTAACGGTAAATGAAAGCGTTTTGTGGTGATCACTCTTTTGGACAGTCTTGGCGAACCCTGTCAAAAGGTCTTGTTGTTGTTTGTGTATGTAAACCTCCCCACAGATAGAGACGAGTGTCTCCTGTCACACTACTGCATGCACAGATGCGTGAACACGCCCGGTTCGTACTACTGCGAGTGTAACAGCGGCTACCAGCTGGCCAGCAACAACCACAGCTGTGTGGGTGAGTGACCGGACCCAGCGGACGCTCCGCTGTACACAAACAGCGTGCCGGTGAGGGCTCGGCATGTGCCTGCGCGAGTGTGTGAGAAAGCGAGCGAGCCAGAGAGAGCGCGAGAACGGCCGCGAGAGGGGTATCCTGCTCCAAAGAACCCCAGTGACCCTAAACAGGGACTGGTTTCTCTGCTGGAGGAGCGCAAGCGTTCCCTCGCCCTCAGCTAAACCTCCTGCACCCTGTTCTAATGGGCTTTGTTTACGCGTTCGGGACATCCGTTAGTAACTCGCGGCCAGGTTTTTTTCTCATCTGCAGCCCATTCAAGTGACCGGAGGAAGAAAAACAGAGGTGTTAAAATGCGATTGCGCTCGGGCTCGTGCGTAGACGCTATTGTTCCTCGAAGCAGCGCTCATTGTTTCAGGTTCGTACTCATCTCCTGTGTGCTGGCACGGTGCATAATGCTAATCAACTGGAGAGTCTATGTGTTTAGCAAAGGAGTGGGCCCCTTCTGGGATTAGAGGAGCTCAGTCCTGAACGTTTAGTCCATTAACAGTTATTATCGTCGTTTTGAGAGAGGTTCGGTTTAGGTAGTGCCAGTGTGAGTGTGGAGTTACGCAGGTGTGTAATTTGCACGGTTAGTCATGTAACACGGACGCGGTGGAAAGGTGAAGGATGCTGAGCCATAACTGAGGAATAAGCTAGGTCTAGAGAGATCTAGAGAGTTCCAGCACCACAAAGGCCTCTGGTATTGTAACAAGCTTGATATCATAACAGTAGAAGAACCCGCTTTGGTGCTAGATAGAGCTGTGTACAGCGAGGGGTGGGTGCTATGATATAAAAATATGATATCATGATACTTTGAGATATTTTCATGAGAAAGTGGCTGAGATTAGGTTTTCTTTAATACAACAAAGGCCAAGAACTATCTAGAACATTACATCTCTGGTAACATATTACCTCAGCTATTAGTGTTAGCTGCTGCTAAAGGGCAACAACTATCTAAAACATTACATCACTGTTAACATATTACCTCAGCTGTTAGCATTAGCTGCTTCTACAGGGCAAGAACTGCCTAGAACATTACATCTCTGTTAACATATTACCTCAGATGTTAGCGTTAGCTAGTGCTAAAGGGTAAGAACTACCTAGAACACTACATCTCTGATAACATATTACCTTAGCTGTTAGCATTAGCTGCTTCTAAAGGCCAAGAACTATCAAGAACATTACATCTCTGTTAACATATTACCTCAGCTGTTAGCGTTAGCTGCTGCTAAAGGGCAACAACTATCTAAAACATTACATCACTGTTGACATATTACCTCAGCTGTTAGCATTAACTGCTGCTAAAGGCCGAGAACTATCTAGAACATTACATCTCTGTTAACATATTACCTCAGCTGTTAGCATTAGCTGCTTCTAAAGGGCAGGAACTACCTAGAACATTACATCACTGTTAACATATTACCTCAGCTGTTAGTGTTAGCTGCAGCTTAAGGCCAATAACTATCAAGAACATTACAGCACTGTTAACATATTACCTCAGCTGTTAGCGTTAGCTGCTGCTTAAGGCCAATAACTATCAAGAACATTACATTACTGTTAACATATTACCTCAGCTGTTAGCGTTAGCTGCTGCTAAAGGGCAAGAACTATCTAGAACATTACATCACTGTTAACATATTACCTCAGCTGTTAGTGTTAGCTGCTGCTAAAAATCAAGAACTACCTAGAACATTACATCACTGTTAACATATTACCTCAGCTGTTAGCATTAGCTGCTGCTAAAGGGCAAGAACTACCTAGAACATTACATCCCTGTTAACATATTACCTCAGCTGTTAGCGTTAGCTGCTGCTAAAGGGCAAGAACTACCTAGAACATTACATCTCTGTTAACATATTACCTCAGCTGTTAGTGTTAGCTGCTGCTAAAGGGCAAGAACTGCCTAGAACATTACATCACTGTTAACATATTACCTCAGCTGTTAGTGTTAGCTGCTGCTTAAGGCCAATAACTATCAAGAACATTACATCACTGTTAACATATTACCTCAGCTGTTAGCGTTAGCTGCTGCTTAAGGCCAATAACTATCAAGAACATTACATCACTGTTAACATATTACCTCAGCTGTTAGTGTTAGCTGCTGCTAAAGGGCAAGAACTATTTAGAACATTTCATCACTGTTAACATATTCCATCACTTGTTAGTGTTAGCTGGTGCTAAATGCCAAGAACTATCTAGAACACTACATCAGTGTTAACATATTACCTCAGCTGTTAGCATTACCTGCTGCTAAAGGCCAAGAACTGCCTAGAACATTACATCACTGTTAACATATTACCTCAGCTGTTAGCATTAACTGCTGCTAAAGGCCAAGAACTATCTAGAACATTACATCACTGTTAACATATTACCTCAGCTGTTAGCGTTAGCTGCTGCTAAAGGGCAAGAACTACCTAGAACATTACATCTCTGTTAACATATTACCTCAGCTGTTAGCATTAACTGCTGCTAAATGCCAAGAACTATCTAGAACATTACATCTCTCTTAACATATTACCTCAGCTGTTAGCATTAACTGCTGCTAAAGGGCAAGAACTGCCTAGAACATTACATCACTGTTAACATATTACCTCAGCTGTTAGTGTTAGCTGCTGCTTAAGGCCAATAACTATCTAGAACATTACATCTCTGTTAACCTTAGCTGTTAGTGTTAGCTGCTGCTAAAGGGAAAGAACTGCCTAGAACATTACATCTCTGTTAACATATTACCTCAGCTGTTAGCGTTAGCTGCTGCTAAAGGGAAAGAACTGCCTAGAACATTACATCTCTGTTAACATATTACCTCAGCTGTTAGCGTTAGCTGCTGCTAAAGGGCAAGAACTACCTAGAACATTACATCTCTGTTAACATATTACCTCAGCTGTTAGTGTTAGCTGCTGCTAAAGGGCAAGAACTGCCTACAACATTACATCACTGTTAACATATTACCTCAGCTGTTAGCGTTAGCTGGTGCTAAAGGGCAAGAACTACCTAGAACATTACATCACTGTTAACATATTACCTCAGCTGTTAGCATTCACTGCTGCTAAAGGCCAATAACTACCTAGAACATTACATCACTGTTAACATATTACCTCAGCTGTTAGCATTAGATGCTGCTAAATGCAGAGAACTATCTAGAAACTTACATTTCTGTTAACGTATTATCTCAGCTGTTAGTGTTAGCTTCTTCTAAATGCCAAGAACTATCTAGAACATAACATCACTGTATATAACATAAGTTGTCAGAAACTCCAGAGAGCCTCACCAACCCCAAACTCAAAATCCAAGATGGCTGCTCTGCAAATCCAAGCTGCAGTAGTATACTGTTGGTTAGCAGCTAGCCTATTATTAGCGTGTTGGTGTAACGTCAGTAGTAGTAAGGGGTGTAAAGGAAGCTAGACGCAGGTGTGAGCTGGTTACTTCAAGTCCGTGGCAGCGAAAACCAAACAGGTGAAAATCTAAACTACCGTAATAACAAAAAGCAACAGGAAACCAAAACAAAGAGCAAACCAACAGAACAAAGACCAAACTGGAGCTGGACCAGCCAACATAACAGGGGGGGACAAGAAACACCTGGGAACAATGACAGGACAGGTCGACAGATCAGACACAGGTGAGGGGAAAGGCAAAGGGGCGGAGCTAAGGAGGAGCAAGCAACCAAAACAAAGCACATGCCACATTCATAAAGCCACAGTCGATAATGTAGTCAGTCAGATAAGCAGATCCCAGCTAACGTTACAGTCCAGTCTTCAGCTCATGTCTACTGCTTCTGTCGTATGCTAGCATTAGCATCATGGCTCTGTGCATACTATGATGCTAATGCTAGCATACAATAGCTGTTTCTAGCTAAAGTGGGTCTTCATACGTTCTACAGTGTGATCTAAAGTCTAAAGACTTTTCCTTATGTCCCTTCCCCAGATGTAAACGAGTGTCTGGCCAGTCATCCGTGTGAGCATCAGTGCCACAATCTCATAGGCTCCTTCATCTGCCAGTGTAACCAGGGCTATGAGCTGGCCCCGGACTCCGTCTCCTGTATAGGTAGGTACAACCGTAGTGCCCTGGTTGCCACGGCGCTCATACAGCATCACAAACCAGCTAGGGTGCACTCTATGCTTGTCTGTTGCTGGTTTAACTGGTTAGCTAGCATGGTATCAGCATGAACGGCTGTACTGGTCTGTGCTGGTTTTTCTTCTGTCTAGAACGTTCATCTCCCGTAATATACAAGCTCAGCTATTAGCGATAGCTATTGCTAAGTACCTAGAACTTTTACATCTCCGTTAACATATTACCTCAGCTGTTTGGGTTGGCTAAATGCCAGGAACAATCTAGAACATTTAATCTCCATTAACATATTACGTCAGTTGTTGGTGTTCGCTAGTTCTAAGTGGCAGGAACTTTCTAAAATATTATATATCTGTTAGTTATATAACCTCTCTCTGTTAGAATATTACCTCAGCTGTTGGCGTTAGCCAGTGCTAAACATCAAGAGCTTTCTAAACCTTCATATCCTCTTAAAAATACTACCTCAGCTGTTAGCATTAGCCAGTGCTAAATATCATGACTTATCTAGAACTTGACATCTCTGTTAATATATTGCCTTAGCTGTTAGCCTTAGCTAGTGCTAAATATCATGACCTATCTAGAACATGACATCTCTGTTAATATATTGCCTCAGCTGTTAGCATTAGCTAGTGCTAAATATCATGACTTATCTAGAACATGACATCTCTGTTAATATATTGCCTTAGCTGTTAGCCTTAGCTAGTGCTAATTGTAGTAGCTAGAGATTAAATGTACAATCTATCTTGCTTCTGTTGTTACTTCTGTATAGTTTGTATATCTGCTACTGGATGCCTTAAATTTCCCTCTGGGATCAATAAAGTATCTATCTATCTATCTATCTATCTATCTATCTATCTATCTATCTATCTATCTATCTATCTATCTATCTATCTATCTATCTATCTATCTATCTATCTAAATATCATGACCTATCTAGAACATGACATCTCTGTTAATATATTGCCTCAGCTGTTAGCATTAGCTAGTGCTAAATATCATGACCCATCTAGAACATGACATCTCTGTTAATATATTGCCTTAGCTGTTAACCTTAGCTAGTGCTAAATATCATGACCTATCTAGAACATGACATCTCTGTTAATATATTGCCTTAGCTGTTAGCGTTAGCTAGTGCTAAATATCATGACCTATCTAGAACATGACATCTCTCTAGAACAGCTATTAGATTATAGAACAGATATTTACAGCTGTAACGATAACTTGTGCTAAATGGAACGAACTATATAGAACATTACCTCTTTATTAACGTATTAGTTTAGCTGTTAGCATTCATTAAATGCCTGGAACAGTCTAGAACATTTCATCTCTATTAGAATATTACCGCTGTTGTTAGTGTTCTCTAGTGCTAGATGGCAGGAACTTTGCTGATATATTACCCCAGCTGTTAGCATTTGATAGTGCTAAAAGCCAAAAACTTTCTAGAACATTAACATACCTGTTAGTATATAACCTCAGCTGTTACCATTAGCTAGTGCTAAATGTTAGCTAGTAAAATATGTTCTAGCACATTACATTTTCGTTAACATATTACCTCACCTGTTAGCATTGACTAAATGCCAGGGACACTCTAGAACATTTCAACTCCATTAGAATATTACCGCTCTTGTTAGCGTTCGCTAGTGCTAATTGGCAGGAACGTTCTAGAACATTACATCTTTTTAACATATTGCCTCAGCTGTTAGCATTTGCTAGTGCTAAAAGCCAAGAACGTCTTTTAGATACACAGACTAATGCTAACGGTCTGTTAGCTCAGCTAGCGTTACTAGCCGAGCCTTTTCCAGCCAGTAAACAGTCAGTCTGTTGATATGATTGAAGGTGTTGAATGCTTTATGAACGATGTTATGAGAGTCTAGCGTTTTAGCATATAGCTAGCTTTTATGTTTTACATGCTAACTAGCTACAGGGGAGCGTTTAGCTTGCTGGAGCTCACAAGCTGGCAGTAGCTTATGAACTGTTCAGGTCACATCACTTTTAGATGTCCTGGTGGAACGCAGCTAGCGCAGTCGGTGCTCAGTAAAGACGATCTCGGTTCCCACATGTATATGTGGTGTGAAAAAGAGACACGAAGAAAACAGGCGTCTATAAATTTAAACCATATGAGCCTGACATGCTTAGCATCGAAGCTGCACTTCACAAGAGCCAAGCAGCAGCCAAAACAACCCTCGCCTAGCATCGCGAGGTATTTAGTGTTTGGCACTGCGCAGGAATGCATAGCTGACTGCTAGCCATGTTTTCAACCTGATGCTAGATCGGTGTTTGGCGTAATTGCTAGCACTGGCAGCTGCTAAGACGCCGTTTCTCAACCCCAGCTTCCACCACACCTCGGGGAATACCAGGTACAGGTGATTGGGGAGCTGGGTTAAGGCCTAACTGTGGACTAGCTCGAGAAACAAGCCTCCACAGGACCGCGGCTGCCAGCGCTAGCTATGCTAGTCAGCTACGCATTCCTGCACCCTGCCAGGAACTCAATACCTTGGGATGGTAGCGGAAGCCTGACGAGGTTGGTGCTAGTGCTAACGCTCGTGTGTAGCGTGACCGCGGCATGTTGTGACTTCTCTGTTTGTGCCCAGATATCGACGAGTGCGCCTACTCCCCGTACATGTGCCAGTACGCGTGCATCAACACTCCGGGGGAATATTCCTGCACCTGCCCCGAAGGATACCAGCTCCAGGGAACAAGAATGTGTCAAGGTACTGGCCTCCTCCTCCTCCCGGTGATGAAATACGACTCTCGGCCTGGCCTTGCCTTCCTTTCCTGCCTCTCCCCACCCCGCCTCGGTTGGGATCCGTATCGAGCTGGATGCCTCGGCGCCCAGGGAGATATATAACGGAATATGGGCTTGGAACGCTCGGCTGCGCCGTCATGGAAAGAATGCAAAGGCCAGGGCGTACGCAAACAAGGCAGCGGTGTTTAGCCCTGGCCGGAGATTTATGGATGTGGGTTTTTTCCCCGGCTCCGTGTTGTGTGAATGGGTCGGGTGAGGGAGTCTTCTGATGGATCTCTGGGTCCGAAATAGCTCCCCCTCAGTCGCGAGGGCTCTTTGATGGTGCGGAACTCTTTGGTGTGTGGGTGTGTGTCTACACGCCTGAGTACACTCCATGCTTCCCTGAGCTGTAGGCTTTAGGGATATCCCATGTTTTGAAGCGGCAGGATTCTCCCTTCCAGCTCTCTTACGGTAACCCAGGGACCGGGGGCTTAATCTAAATACTATGTGGGCTGCTTTGCCAGACGCAGATTTAGCCTAAGCCTAGGCTTAAGAGATTTTCGATGGTGAATCACTATTCCCGTTGCAGTTTAGACCAATGGTCCAAGACGGGGCTTAACTGGAGGCCTGGGAACCCAGCCGTATGTGACAGGTTGTTTAACGCAGGGCTTGAGATCCCGTGTTCACTTATGCCGTGTATTATGTTAGCCATGATTAGCATTTATCGGTTTGGTCCACCGTCTCTACAAAGCCATGGCGGAATTAGGAGCTCGGCCTAGCACCTAAACGATACATCCTCATAGGGGTGGTCAGTATTCCAGTGGTGCATCATGAGGATCCTCCAGCAGCCGTACGGACACCAGTCTGATATGGGATAATGGTTACATGGTAATTCATGGTACTGGATTATATCAGATTATACTTTTAGTTTATAATAGTGGATTATATCGGATTATACATTTAGTTTATGATAGTGGATTATATCGGATTATACATTTAGTTTATGATAGTGGATTATATCGGATTATACTTTTAGTTTATGATAGTTGACTATTTCGGATTATACATTTAGTTTATAACAGTGGATTATTTCGGATTATACTTTTAGTTTATGATAGTGGATTATTTTGGATTATACTTTTAGTTTATGGCAGTGGATTATTTCGGATTATACATTTAGTTTATGACAGTGGATTATTTCAGATTATACTTTTAGTTTATGATAGTGGATTATATCGGATTATACATTTAGTTTATAATAGTGGATTATATCAGATTATATTTTTAGTTTATAATAGTGTATTATATCGGATTATACATTTAGTTCACGACAGTGGATTATTTCGGATTATACTTTTAGTTTATGATAGTGGATTATTTTGGATTATACTTTTAGTTTATGGCAGTGGATTATTTCGGATTATACATTTAGTTTATGACAGTGGATTATTTCAGATTATACTTTTAGTTTATGATAGTGGATTATATCGGATTATACATTTAGTTTATAATAGTGGATTATATCAGATTATATTTTTAGTTTATAATAGTGTATTATATCGGATTATACATTTAGTTCACGACAGTGGATTATTTCGGATTATACTTTTAGTTTATGATAGTGAATTATATCAGATTATACATTTAGTTTATGACAGTGGATTATATCGGATTATACTTGTAATTTATGACAGTGGATTATTTCGGATAATACATTTAGTTTATAACAGTAGATTATTTTGGATTATACTTTTAGTTTATAATAGTGGATTATATCGGATTATATTTTTAGTTTACAATAGTGGATTATATCAGATTATATTTTTAGTTTATGACAGTGGATTATTTCGGATTATACTTTTAGTTTATGATAGTGGATTATATCGGATTATACATGTAGTTTATAACAGTGGATTATATCGGATTACACTTAGTTTACGATAGTGGATTATATCGGATTACACTTTTAGTTCAGGTTTAAGACAATAAATCATATCAGATTATACCTTTAATTCAGGCTAATGGATCACATCGGATCACGTTTGAATATACTTTAGGTAATGGGTCATATCAGATTATATCTTTAGTTCAGGCCAACGCTAGTGGATTGTATCAGATTATACTTTTAGTTCAGGTTAGTGGATTATATCATATACGTTTAGTTCAGCTAATGAATCGTGTCAGATTATACTTTTAGTTTATAATAGTGGATTATATCAGATTATATTTTTAGTTTATAATAGTGAATTATATCGGATTATACATTTAGTTCACGACAGTGGATTATTTCGGATTATACTTTTAGATTATGATAGTGGATTATATCGGATTACACATTTAGTTTATAGCAGTGGATTATATCGAATTACACTTAGTTTACGATAGTGGATTATATCGGATTACACTTTTAGTTTACGATAGTGGATTATATCGAATTGTACTTTTAGTTTACGATAGTGGATTATTTCGGATTACACTTTTAGTTTACGATAGTGGATTATATCGGATTACACTTTTAGTTTATAACAGTGGATTATTTCGGATTATACTTTTAGTTCACGATAGTGGATTATATCGGATTACACTTTTAGTTTACGATAGTGGATTATATCGGATTGTACTTTTAGTTTACGATAGTGGATTATTTCGGATTACACTTTTAGTTTACGATAGTGGATTATTTCGGATTACACTTTCAGTTTACGATAGTGGATTATATCGGATTGTACTTTTAGTTTACGATAGTGGATTATTTCGGATTACACTTTTAGTTTACGATAGTGGATTATATTGGATTATACTTTTAGTTTACGATAGTGGATTATATCGGATTATACTTTTAGTTAGAGCAGTACTTTACGACCTAAAGTCTCGTTAGCAGCCCACTGCAGACTACTTCCTTCACCTGAGGATGGACCTGGGGACCACTAAAGGGGGCTTCACAACCCTTGGGTGGTCCGAGGCCCACAGGTTGAGAAACCCTGATTTAGAAGACGAATGAATGAATGGTTAAAGGAGAGTTCGGGGGTCTGAGACATTCGTTAGAGGACCCTCTGCATATCGTATTTTGCCCACCACCACTGGGATTCCGCTCCACCAATGGTAAGGACGTCCACTGATGTACCGCCTAACACAAGGGTGCCCAGTCTTGTCCACAAAGGGCCGGACGCGAGCTGACCAAACAAGCAGAATCAGGAATGCTCCAGCCAGTCGGCCCTTTGTGGATAAGAGTGGAGTTGCCAAACGTTTCTCCCGGCTTCACGGTGCATCCATAAAAGGTTTGGCTAGTCTGTAAACAGGTAGATCACACCTGAGGCTAATGTGGTGCCAGTGCAGGGGGCAAGGATGCGATGGTAATACAGGTGAAGGTGCTATTCCAGGTACAGGTGTGCCACTGAGCCGTAGATCCAAGCCCTGCTGGGGTTGAGTGCTCGGTTAGGGGTCCTTACGAAGGCTGACCCTTTTTTGTTTTTGGTTCTGACAGACATTAACGAGTGCGAAACCAGCCACGAATGCAGCGAGGAGGAGATGTGCTGGAACTATTTCGGAGGCTACCGGTGCTACCCCAGGAACCCGTGCCAGGAGCCGTACGTGCGCATGTCGGAAAAGTAAGTCCCTCTGGCTGCGCTCCCGAAACCAGACGCGCCTGTAAAGGGCAAGTTTTCCGAGTGCTATGGCAACCTGGACTCGCCAGCAGGAAGGAGCTGAGCCCTCCTGATGCCTGGAGTGAACAGTTTGTACGCCAGGCCGAGGCCTCGTGATGTAATCGGCCTCTCCATGCTTCGTCCACCTGCAGTGGGAAAGAGTCTCGGAGCCACTGATATGTGGGATATGTTCAGGAGCTCTGTGGAACCTCACTACTTACATAGACATGCTCTCATGCCCCCCGTCCCCCCGCCTTACAGCCTCGGCGAGCCTCCGCCTGGCCAAAGTAGTCATGTTTGGGTGGAGCGTCTTTAGCTTTGGTTCCCGACCACTAGAAAGTTGCTGAGATGTTGCCATGCGGTTGCTACAGTATCCCAGGTGGTTGCTAGGTGTGGCTAGGCAGTTCCTAAGGTATCCCAGATGCTTGCCTTGGTGTCGTCCCAACAGTTTGCTATATTGTTGCTTGATGGTTGCTATGGGGCAGTTACTATGGTACCCCATGTGGTCGCTAGACTTGTAGTTGCTAAGGTATTCCAGATGACAGCCTTGGTGTTTTGAGGGAGTTGCTATGTTGTTTTAGCTCTTTCCTAGATTGTTGCTAGGTGGTTGTTATGGAATGCAGGTTTTGTTGCTAGGCAGCTATTAAGGTATTCCAGGTGGGTGCCTTGGTGTTGTGAGGCAGTTGCTATGTTGTCCCAACAATTTGCTAGATTGTTGCTTGGTGGTTGCTGTGGTGCTGCTAGGAGGTTGCTGGGATATTGCTATGTGTCTGCTCGGTGGTTGCTAGGATGCTGCAGGGCAGTTACTATGGTATCCCATGCGGTTGCTAGACAGTTGCTACAGTATCCCAGGTAGTTGCTAGGTGTGGCTAGGCAGTTCCTAAGGTATCCCAGATGCTTGCCTTGGTGTTGTCCCAACAGTTTGCTATATTGTTGCTTGATGGTTGCTATGGGGCAGTTACTATGGTATCCCATGTGGTCGCTAGACTTGCAGTTGCTAAGGTATTCCAGGTGACAGCCTTGGTGTTTTGGGGGAGTTGCTATGTTGTTTAAGCTCTTTCCTAGATTGTTGCTAGGTGGTTGTTATGGAATGCAGGTTTTGTTGCTAGGCAGCTCTTAAGGTATTTCAGGTGGGTGCCTTGGTGTTGTTAGGCAGTTGCTATGTTGTCCCATCAATATGCTAGATTGTTGCTTGGTGGTTGCTGTGGTGCTGCTAGGAGGTTGCTGGGATATTGCTATGTGTCTGCTCGGTGGTTGCTAGGATGCTGCAGGGCAGTTACTATGGTATTCCATGCGGTTGCTAGACAGTTGCTACAGTATCCCAGGTGGTTGCTGGGTGTGGCTAGGCAGTTACTAAGGTATTCCAGGTGGTTGCCTTGGTGTCGTCTCAACAGTTTGCTATATTGTTGCTTGATGGTTGCTATGGGGCAGTTACTATGGTACCCCATGTGGTCGCTAGTCTGGCAGTTGCTAGGTATTCCAGGTGACAGCCTTGGTGTTTGGAGGGAGTTGCTATGTTGTTTCAGCTCTTTCCTAGATTGTTGCTAGGTGGTTGTTATGGAATGCAGGTTTTGTTGCTAGGCAGCTCTTAAGGTATTCCAGGTGGGTGCCTTGGTGTTGGGAGGCAGTTGCTATGTTGTCTCAACAATTTGCTACATTGTTGCTTGGTGGTTGCTGTGGTGCTGCTAGGAGGTTGCTGGGATATTGCTATGTGTCTGCTCGGTGGTTGCTAGAATGCTGCAGGACAGTTACTATGGTATCCCATGTGGTTGCTAGGTTGGCAGTTGCTTTGGTGTTGTGAGGCAGTAGCTATGTCGTCCCAACAATTTGCTAGATTGTTGCTTGGTGGTTGCTGTGGTGCTGCTAGGAGGTTGCTGGGATATTGCTATGTGTCTGCTTGGTGGTTGCTAGGATGCTGCAGGGCAGTTACTATGGTATCACATGTGGTTGCTAGGTTGGAAGTTGCTAAGGGATTCCAGATGGTTGCTTTGGTGTTGTGAGGCAGTTGCTATGTTGTCCCAACAATTTGCTAGATTGTTGCTTGGTGGTTGCTGTGGTGCTGCTAGGAGGTTGCTGGGATATTGCTATGTGTCTGCTCGGTGGTTGCTAGGATGCTGCAGGACAGTTACTATGGTATCCCATGTGGTTGCTAGGTTGGCAGTTGCTTTGGTGTTGTGAGGCAGTTGCTATGTTGTCCCAACAATTTGCTAGATTGTTGCTTGGTGGTTGCTGTGGTGCTGCTAGGGGGTTGCTGGGATATTGCTATGTGTCTGCTCGGTGGTTGCTAGGATCCTGCAGGGCAGTTACTATGGTAGCCCATGTGGTTGCTAGGCTGGCAGTTGCTAAGGGATTCCAGGTGGTTGCTTTGGTGGTGTGAGGCAGTTGCTATGTTGTCCAAACAGTTTGCTAGAGATTTGCTAGGTGGTTGCTGTGATATGCAAGTTGCATGGCAGGGTGTTGCTAGGCGTGTTGCTGTGGTATAAGGGTTGGTTGCTGAGGTGCAGCATTGCAACAGTCCCTGCTAAAGAATTCCTAAGTGGGCGGAGCATGGACAGGTCAATATCCTCATGCCTTGGGAAGATGTACGTGTGGGTAGTCAGTGTCTCTTCTCTCTGTCCTCTAGTCGCTGCGTCTGCCCATCCACGACTGCGTGCCGCGGCCTTCCGCAGTCCATCGTTTTTAAGTACATGAGCATCCACTCGGAGCGCAGCGTACCAGCAGACATATTCCAGATCCAGGCCACCAACATCTACCCCAACACGCACAACACCTTCAGGATCAGAGCCGGCAACGATGGAGGAGAGTTCTTCCTTAGGGTGAGTAATACACTGGGCTGTTCCGGTTGATGGAGTAAGGCCTTAAAGCAGTCACCACCCAGGTCTGACCTTGATTAGGAAGTTGGTCTGCAGCATTCATTTACCTGGCCGTGTGGGGTAACTTGGTCTGTATAGTACATGGACAAAAGTATGTGGACGGAAGTATGTGGACGGAAGTATGTGGACAAAAGTATGTGGACAAAAGTATGTGGACGGAGGTATGTGGCAAGACAATGGACAAAAATAAATAGAGATGAAAGTATGTGGACAAAAACTATGTGGACAAATTGTTTACAGACGCAAAAGTATATTGACAAAAGTATGTGGACAAATGGACAAAAAGTATATGGATAAAAAAATATATGGCTAAAACGTATATGGACAAAAGTATGTGGACAAATGGACAAAATAATATGTGGACAAATGGACAAAAAGTTTACAGACACAAGTATTTTGACAAATGGACAAAAAGTATATGGACAAAAGTATGTGGACAAAATGGACAAAATGTTAATAGAAACAGAAGTATATGGACAAAAGTATGTGGACGAAATCTATTAAAATATATGGATAAAAAGTATCTGGACAAAAGTATGTGGACGGAAGTATGTGGCAAGACAAATGGACAAAAATATATAGAGATGAAAGTATGTGGACAAAAACTATATGGACAAATTGTTTACAGACGCAAAAGTATATTGACAAATGGACAAAAAGTATATGGACAAAAGTATGTGGACAAATTGACAAAAAGTTTATAGACACAGAAGTATATGGACAAAAGTATGTGGACAAAAATTATATGGACAAATTGTTTACAGACACAAAAGTATATTGACAAGTGGATAAAAAGTATATGGACAAAAGTATGTGGACAAAATCTATAAAAAAATCTATAGATAAAAGAAAATATATGGATAAAACGTATATGGGCAAAAGTATGTGGACAAATGGACAAAAAGTTAAACACCGAAGTATATGGACAAAAGTATGTGGACATAAAGTATATGGTCAAACTGTATATGGACAAAATAATATGTGGACCAAAAGTATGTGGACAAATGGACACAAAGTTTACAGACACAATAATATTTTGACAAATTGACAACAAGTTTATAGACAAATGTATATTAAAACAGTGTGGATAAAGGTATATGGACAAAAGTATGTGGACCTACAGTATGTGGACAAATGGGCAAAAAGTTTATAGACACAGAAGTATATGGACAAAAGTATGTGGACAAAATCTATAAAAAACATATAGATAAAAGAAAATATATGGATAAAACGTACATGGACAAAACTATGTGGACAAATGGACAAAAAGTTTATAGACATGAAAGTATATTCAAAAAAAATATTGTGGACAAAAAATATGTGGACAAACGTTAAGTGGTCAAAAAGTATACTAGTCAGCCAAACAAACAGTTGCTACAACCGGTCACATCGGCCCAACCAGCAGTGTTGGGTTCATTCCCAGCTAGCTGTCTTAGCACTGTGTGCTAAAGCTCCACCTTAAATTTGATGTCCTTGCTTCTTGCAGCGTTCCAGCAACGTCAGCGCAATGCTGGTGATGACCAAGTCCCTTGAGGGCCCCGTGGAGAAGATTGTGGATCTGGAGATGATCACTCACCACACCGTCACGAACTACCGCACCAGCTCGTTATTACGGCTCACCATCGTCGTAGGGCCGTACGCCTTCTAACGGTCACCGTAACCGCCGCTTCACATGTGTAAACTCATCCAGTATGCTACGTACTAGCTCCCCGCTGCAACAATGGCGAGACATTACCAACTGCTTAACCGGGTGCCAGCCCAGAGCCCCACCCCGGCCACTTTCGGAACAGCCAGTCAGGATGCCAACCCACACAACACAAACTCTTAGAAACGTCCACAGTCTTAATGGCGGGAGTGCATGTTTGACCGGTCCAGGACAGGATAGGCAAGTTAGGAACCTCGGATGAAGAATGTACGGTAGGGGGCGATGCCCCACCACCAAGGTCTAGACATGGACCGGTGTAGTCGCTTAGTTCAGAGTAATCATACAGGTTCAAATTTACTCATCTCTCCAAGAATTGACTTTTTGGCAACTCAAGGCTACTCATAGCGCCGTACGCAAAGCGACTGGCACCGGGGCTTTTTATGTGCTTAGCAACGCCATGGTTCCATCTTCCTTCTATAAGGCAGTTCCACCAATTTCCCAACCCCCAGTTGTTCAGAGTGGTCTGATGTCAAATTCCTTCCCTCATTGTTGGCACACTTCGTTACCCCTCGGGATTTGACGCTCCGGAACGTTAGCCGGCTGCTCGCTCCCTCGCTATAGCTGTGCCGATGCTTCGGCGGCAACAGAATGGTTGGATTACTGGTTCTTCTTCTGGAGAGGACCTTTTCTGGTTTGGTAGATCTACCACACATTAACCGAGTGCTTGCTCATCATCTCCTTATCCAAACTCGTTAGCGCCACCCTGAGGCAAACCTGTAGCTCTAGTTAGTCAAGAACGCCAACGACTTGTGGGTAAAGCATGTAAACATTTTTAGGGAACGCTTTGCCGTAAGTGCCTGACTTGAGAAATCTGGGATGAGGGTAGGGCAGTGGAGTACAAGGAGCCCATTCCAACGAGCCCTGGATCGCACTGCTGGCCTTCCGGGAACCAGAGATATGGAACCCGGTTTCTTGACAATCTTGCAGCCGACTTGGGCGCACCCTAGACGGCATTGCCAATGGCAAAGGTCCAGAGCACGGTAACTCCAGTACGTAGTCAGGAAACCAGAGATACCGACAGTCCGTATCGGATCTTTGTAGCGCAGTACCACAGGTCAGGAGTCCAGGGTTGGCAGTAGTGACGGCGCTTTGTCCATCCTGACCACCAAACCCAGAAAACGGTAGTCTAGAGATGGAACTTCGTACCTTGGTGTGGTCATGTGGTCACACATAGTCACTTGCCACCTGTACAAGATGCGAGCGAGGTTGAACCGTAGCCGGAGAGCTCATGGCAAAGAGACGCGATTATCGGATCGGATGATGGTGGGTGCCAGACGGATGGGATGTCCCATTTCTGATGGTTCAGTGCTCGGGGCAGCCCTTCAAGGACGTCATGTACCCCTGCAGTGATGGGACATTCCAGCAGGATGGTGCACCATGGTATCGGGCCCAGTTGAGGCATTCCACCATCACGCCTCATCCGGACTCCAGTACTTCACGTCGCCTTGCCATGAGCACGCTGGTCAACCTCACCCACAAGGTGGGGACATTCCCAAGCCATCCCTGTTGGTTCCTGAGGGACAGAGAACGGGGCGTCTGGTTCCGTTCAGTTCTGTCAACAATTCCGACTGGCATGTTTCATGTCAAACCACTCTGAACGACTTTCCCCAGCTCACCGGACTTAAGAGAGGGGTAGGATGGCTCATCAGCGCCCCCTGCCTGTTTCAGGGAGTTTCTCCCCTGGCGCTATTGAGCAAGGCATCGCCAGGCACCGGGATTAATGAGGTGAGATCATGTTGTGTGTGTTGTTGCGCGGCGAGGCCTTTGCGGATCACCGCGAGCTCCTGACGGACGGAACCGTTTACGCGCTTGGACGATGCCGCTTTAATGAAGCCAGATTAGTTTCCTGTTTCTCTCGAGCGCCGCTCTTGAAGTACTCTCCGTGGCAAACCAGGAACGGCCAGGAAATGATGGCAGTGCCGCGGCCTGGCAGTGCCGGTGGAAAGCGTTCGATACGGGCTCCAGTGGGGTTACCCTGGGGGGAAGAGAGGAAACGTTCGGCTTGTGTTCCCAGTCCAAGACCTAGAGCGCTGCCAAGCCGCCGTCGCGGCGCGAGCTGTGAACGCGGCTATCGGTGACTTCAGTTCAGCCATAGCCCACGCGAGAGCAGGAGGCCCGATGCTTTATAGCCCAGTTACAGCCGCTTTATGTGCAGCGCTGATGAAGTGGAACCGACTTCGAGTAGCAACGTTCCGTCTTCGCTTTCAGACCCGGCGTTCCGTCCTGCCAGGGGCGTGGCCGGTTCCGTCTTTAATCACTACCGTAGAGCACATGTAGTCCAGTCTCCACATGCAGTGCCTTATATACCACCACACTAATAACTGCAATAGCTGCGTTTGTGTATATTCCCAGATCTTCCGAGATGCTCTATTTAAATCCGGTTTTCCTACGTAATCCTGAATGTTTTGTACTCTGAGGAAGAGGAGGAATGTTGTAAAGAAATAAAGATTATATTTAAGATTAAGATCCAGCGTTTCTGGGCTTGTTTGTTTTTGTACGCCGCTCGTATCAGAAAACAGGAAGTCAGGAATGTCTGTATTCGTTGAGGTGTGCTTAAAGGAGCCTCTAGTGGCGAGGTTGCGTATTGCAACCCACTGAATGCCCTTCCCGTCCCTCCCTAGAACCTACGGTGACCTCCAGGGGTCCCTGTGCGTCCAGATCCGGGCGGTTACATTCTGGAGCCTGACACACCTGCACCGTTTAAGGTGGAATGGGTCAATTCGGACAAGAAGCTGGTGAATATGAAGCTGATTGTCAGGGCCAGGATGGAACATTTCCACCCGTCCACCTTAAATGGTGCCACGGTTACATTCTGGAGCCTGACACCTTACAATAACTGCTGCACCATTTAAGGTGGAATGGGTCAGTTCAGATAAGTAGCTGATTGTCAGAGCTGATTGTCAGAGCCAGGATGGAACATTTGCACCCGTCCACCTTAAATGGTGCTGTGCTTACATTCTAAAATCCTGACACTTTATAATAACTGCTGCACGTTTTAAGGTGGAATGGAATCATTTAAAAAAGAAGACGGAGAGTAAGATGATAATGGTCAGAGCCAGGATGTAACTTGCTGCATCATTTAAGGTGGAATGGGTCAATTCGGACAAGAAGCTGGTGAATAAGAAGCTGATTGTCAGAGCCAGGATGGAACATTTGCACCCGTCCACCTTAAATGGTGCTGCGGTTACATTCTGGAGCCTGACACACCTGCACCATTTAAGGTGGAATGGGTCAATTCGGACAAGAAGCTGGTGAATATGAAGCTGGTTGTCAGAGCCAGGATTTAACTTACTGCACTATTTAAGGTGGAATTGGATCATTCAAACAGGACGCCAAATGTCTGAGCCAGAATGCAACTGCTGCACCATTTAAGGTGGAATGGGACAATGCAAACAAGAATCTAAATGTTAGAGCCAGAATGTAACTCCTGCACCATTTAAGGTGGAGTGGGTCAATTCGGACAAGAAGCTGGTGAATATGAAGCTGATTGTCAGAACCAGGATGGAACGTTTGCACCCGTCCACCTTAAATGGTGCTGCGGCTACATTCTGGAGCCTGACACACCTGCACCATTTAAGGTGGAACGGGTCAATTTGGAAAGAAGCTGGTGAATAAGAAGCTGATTGTCAGGGCCAGGATGGAACGTTTGCACCCGTCCACCTTAAATGGTGCTGTGGTTACATTCTAAAGCCTGAGACTTTATAGTAACTGCTGCACCATTTAAGGTGGAATGGGACAGCGCAAACAAGAACCTAAATGTTAGAGCCAGGATGCAACTTGCTGCATCATTTAAGGTGGAATGGGTCATTTCAGATAAGTAGCTGATTGTCAGAGCCAGGATGTAACATTTTCACCCGTCCACCTTAAATGGTGCTGTGGTTACATTCTGGAGCCTGACACTTTATAGTAACTGCTGCATTATTTAAGGTGGAATGGAATCATTCAAAAAAGAAGACGGAGAGTAAGAAGATGATTGTCAGAGCTTTATAGTAACTGCTGCATTATTTAAGGTGGAATGGGTCAATTCAGACAAGAAGCTGGTGAATAAGAAGCTGATTGTCGGTTCTAGGAATGGTTATTCTGCACTATTTAAGGTGGAATGGGACAAAGAGAACAAGAAGCTAAAAGTCAGAGCCAGAAAGTTACTACAGTATTTAAGGTGGAATGGGTAAATTCAAACAAGAAGCTTACTGTCAGGTGCTTCCAGATTAGGTCTGTTTTCTTCATGTTGGAAGAACCATGGGAAGTGGGGGTTCTAGCTATTTACTCTGCCCCTCAAGCAGTTCTATCTAGCATGCTAGAACCCCCCCCAGACTCATCATTCTCCTACTGCTGGAAACACTTCTGGGAAAAGGATTCACCAGCTTCTTGTTGAGATCTTGCAGTTCCACCTTAAATGCTGCAGCAGGAACATTCTATCTCTGACATTCAGCTTCTTCTGTTCAAATCCTCCCCTTCCACCTTAAATGGTGCCACAGCTACATCCTGGAGCCTGACACTTTATAATAACTGCTGAACTGTTTAAGGTGGAATGGAATCATTCAAAGAACAAGACACCTTTTAAGGTGGAACGGGAAAATTAGAACAAGAAACTGAATGTAGTTGCTGTACCATTTAAGGTGGACTGGGACAATGCAAAGAAGAAGTTGAATGTCAGAGTCAGAATGTTACTACTGTAGTATTTAAGGTGGAACCGGACAGTGCAAACAAGAAGCTAAAGGTCATAGCCAGAATGTTACTGCTACATGATTTAAGGTGGACCAGGACAATGTGTGCAAGAAGCTGAATGTCAGAGTCCATGTTACTGCTGCACAAGTTGAGGAGGAACAGGCCGATGCGATGCAGAATTGAACGGCTACACCCTTTAAGGTGGAGCGGGAGAATGCGAACGGGAAGCCGAAGTGTACATATGAAGGCTTATTTGTAGTTACAGGTAAGGAGAACGTAGCTGGGTATATCATATAGCACAGATCCACCTTAAATCCTGCACACGGCTCTTTCAGCGAGGCTGCAGAGATATTCGGGCTGCTGACATGCTCGTGCTAGAAGGACGCCTGCATGTTTGGACAGGTTTAGCGCCGGCAGCTGAATCATAATAATCCTCAGCCGAAATTAAAGCGATACTCCGCGAGGGACAGACGCTACCTCAGCGCCTTGCAGTCCGTCTGGAGATCCTGAGGGTTCGGGGCACAGCAGAGTCCAAAGCAGATCTGTGTTCTCCGCCTAGGGTGACACTTCGGTGGGTCCACCTTAAGATTTTAGCTCAGCTAGACTGAGAAAAGTCCATCAACCAAAACTATCCAGCCACTAGTGTCCTGTGGGCAGCATCCTGTGGGCAGCGTCCTGAGGGCACTGTCCTGTGGGTAGTGTCCTGAGGGCAACATCCTGTGGGCAGCGTCCTGAGGGCAGTGTCCTGTGGGCAGCTTCCTGAGGGTAGCTCCTGTGGGCAGCTTCCTGAGGGCAATGTCCTGTAGGTAGCGTCCTGAGGGCAGCATCTTGTGGGCAGCGTCCTGAGGGCAATGTCCTGTAGGTAGCGTCCTGAGGGCAGCATCTTGTGAGCTGTGTCCTGAGGGCAGTGTCCTGTGGGTAGCATCCTGAGGGCAGCATCTTGTGGGCTGTGTCCTGTGGGCAGCTTCCTGAGGGTAGCGTCCTGTGGGCAGCTTCCTGAGGGTAGCGTCCTGTGGGCTGTGTCCTGTGGGTAGCGTTCTGAAGGCAGCATCTTGTGGGCTGTGTCCTGAGGGCAGTGTCCTGTGGGTAGCGTCCTGAGAGCAGCATCCTCGGGGCAGCGTCCTGAGGGCAACATCCTGTGGGTAGCGTCCTGTGGGCTGTGTCCTGTGGGCAGCATCCTGTGGGCAGCGTCCTGAGGGCAGTATCCTGTGGGCAGCGTCCTGAGGGCAGTGTCCTGTGGGTAGCGTCCTGAGGGCAGCATCTTGTGGGCTGTGTCCTGAGGGCAGTGTCCTGTGGGTAGCGTCCTGAGGGCAGCATCTTGTGGGCTGTGTCCTGAGGGAAGTGTCCTGTGGGTAGCGTCCTGAGGGCAACATCCTGTGGGCAGCGTCCTGTGGGTAGTGTCCTGTGGGCAGCATCCTGAGGGCAGCGTCCTGAGAGCAGTGTCCTGAGGGCAACATCCTTTGGGCAGCGTCCTGTGGGCAGCGTCCTAAGGGCAGCATCCTGTGGGCAGCGTCCTGAGGGCAGTGTCCCCCTGGGCCAGCGTCCGTGAGAGCAAGAGTCATTAGGCAAGTGTCCTGTGGGAGTGGACATGTGATCAAGAAGCTATATAGCATAGCCAGAAACGTACTACTGCACCATTTAAGGTGGAATGGGTGAATTCCTCTGCAGCTCCATTTCAAGTCCAGGAAAGTTACCCCAGACCAAATTCTTGGAGAACCACCAGCTGGATTGTTGCTTGGGATGTCTGGTTTTTTCTCAGGGAGGAGCTTCTTGAACAGCTACACCTCCTTTCAGACCTCCTTAGCATTGAGGAGGTGTCTCCTCACGATGGGGGAAGATGTTCTCAGATCTGAAACAAGAGTGGAGCCTGATGTTCTCCTCTCCCTCTAAGCTTTAAGTGCTGTGTAACTGATAGTGTTGGTGGGTCTACCGGGTGTTCCAGGTGGTTGCCAGGTTGTCCTGTTGTCCTCTGTACGCTGCTGTGCTTCCTCCGAGTTTCCACTCTCCTCCGATCTCCTCAGAACCGTCTCCTGAGGAACGACCTGCAGTTGACTGGAAAGTTAATAGCTAGATGAAGTGTGGGCTCTGATGTTGCCGCAGAACCGAATATGACCTTTAGCGCGCGGAACGTTTTATTCCTGGTGGGATGTAAAAATAACCCGCCGTATTGATGTGATTATGGAAATGTCACATGTGGTCTCCTTGGAGTCATTATGTTCTAGCATGTCCAACGCTCCGGCCAGAAAGATGGAGGAGCACAGCTGAACATCATCTGCAGACCTGAACAAAGATCCTGCTCCTACAAGGGTTCTTCAGGAAAGGCAAGGGTTCTGTATAGAACCAGGAACACCCATAGAACCATTTGCATGCTTGAATGGTTCTACACGTGATGAAATGGTTACTCATGTTGATGCTGTTGGAAAAACAACCAAAACAGGGTTCTACTAACGTTACACCCTCAAGCTTGTTAAGAGTATAAGAACCCATTTTGGTGCTATATGGAACCCTTTATCAAAAAACGTTCTTGGCTTGATGAAATTAAGATTGAACATTTGGTAAAAACGTTTTTTGAAAAGGGTTCTACACAGCACCAAAACGGGTTCCACTACGGCCAGAATATGAAGCTTGTTAAAAGTAGAAGAACCCCTATTTTGGTTCTATACAGAACCCTTTACAAAAAAAAAACAACGCTCTTTGAATGATCAAGTTGTAATTCAGGTTGATGGTGTTCCAAAACATTTTTGAAATGGGTTCTATGATATATAGCACATGTAGCATCAAAACAGGGTTCCACTATTGTTACAATCCCAAACTTTTTAAGGGTAGAAGAACTCGCTTTTGCTGCTACATAGAACCTTTTTCAAATAACGTTTTTTGTGAGGTTGATTTGTAATTCAGGTTGGTGGTGTTACAAAACATTTTTGAAAAGGGTTCTACAGCATATAGCACCAATACGGTGGTTCCAGATTGGTAAGAACAGAAGAACCTCTTTTTTGGTGCCATATAGATCTCTTCTTAGAACGCTTGATAAAATGATTATGGAAAGTGGTATACAAACGGTTTCTGAAAATGGATGGTATCTAGCACCAAAACAGGGGTTCCACTCGTGTTACAATGCCAGGTGTTCTTTAAGAGTAGAAGAACCCCTTTTTTCAGGGCTATGTTGAACCCTTTACAAACAATGTTCCAATGGTTATCTAGGTTGATAGAGTTGCAAAACGTTGTTGAAAAGGGTTCTACAGTATATAGCACCAAAACCGGGGGTTCCACCTTGTTTGCAAAGTATACATTGTAAGAACAGAGGAACCTCTTTTTCTGGTTAGGGTTAAAAGTAGAAGAACCCCTTTTTTGGTGCTATATGGAACCCTTTACAAAAAATGTTCTTTGCAAGATTGATTTGTAATTCAGGTTGATGGTGTTGCAAAACATTTTTGAAAAGGGTTCTACAGTATATAGCACCAAAACTGGGGTTCCACTGTTACAATGTCAAGAACAGAAGAACCCTTACACCCTTTCAACTTCTCGGTGCCATGCACAAATATTTGGGTGTTCATGGTCATCTGTTTCAAGAGTGTCATGGCACCCTGCTACTGGAATCTAGAACCTTCACCTATGTGTATCCCACCCCTGTAGAACAGGACCTGACTGGGATTAGTTGGCCACAGTATTGAGGGAATGGAAGGAACACCTAAAAGCAGAATAAGGGGTTCTTGCAGGATGCCGTAAGGAACCCAACTCCACCAGATGATGCGTGTGTAGAACCTTCTGAAGGTAAAGGTTCTAAGAGGACCTCTTGATCAGATGTAGACGCTTGTAAAAGATTCTTCACACCCAACTCAACTCCTTTCCTGGGTTCTTCAAGGAACCAAAAGCAGTTCCTCATGTGTTCTAGAGTCCCTCAAAGTGCTCCCTACCCTACACCGATGTGGTGTTGTAAAAACGTTTCTTGAAAAGGTTCTATAGTATATAGCACCAATACGGTGTAATTCAGGTTGATGGTGTTGCAAAACATTTTTGAAAAGGGTTCTACGGCATATAGCACCAATACGGTGGTTCCAGATTTTTAAGAACAGAAGAACTTCTTTTTTGGTGCCATATAGAACACTTTCTAGAACCTTTGATAAAATGGTTATGGAAGGTGGTATACAAATAGTTTCTGAAAACTGTTCTACGGTATCTAGCAGGTGTAAAGAGTATAAGCAGGGGTAGTTCCACTCATGTTACAATGCCAGGTGTTTACAAAACGTTTTAAGAGTTCTACAGATAGAGCACCCAAACTTTTTTTCAGGGCTATGTAGAACCCTTTACAAGCAATGTTCCAATGGTTATCTAGGTTGATGGTGTTTACAAAACGTTGTTGAAAAGGGTTCTACAGTATATAGCACCAAAACTGGGGTTCCACCTTGTTTACAAAGTCCAGATTGTAAGAACAGAAGAACCTCTTTTTTCTGGTTCCATTTAGAACCTTCTGAAGGTAAAGGTTCTAAGAGGACCTCTTGATCAGGTGTAGATGCTTGTAAAAGATTCTTCACACCCAACTCAACTCCTTTCCTGGGTTCCTCAAGGAACCAAAAGCAGTTCCTCATGTGTTCTAGAGTCCCTCAAAGCGCTCCCTACCCTTCACCGTAGCGTGGGGAAGCGGTGGGAAGGCTCTCGGCCTGTTGCTGGTCACTGGGAACTTGGCTTGCTAATTGGAAGCAGACTCCTGTCAGATCCCGGTGATAAATACCTCGCTGTTCCATGTCATCATACGCGTCTTACTCATGGACACCCACTGGGTCTGCTCGGAGCCTTAGCTCATGTTCGTGGCAAACGGAAAAAGAGATGGGGAGAAAGGAGCCGATCTCTGCTGGGTGCGACTCCCACGGAGGAACGGAGCCAGATCCCGCTCGCTCATGCAGGGCGTCGCTCGGCTGCGTCGTGTGAAACACAATCAGTCACTGCCCTCCTCGCTGAACGCTCGGCCCCGGCCTGCCAAGCGTTCCTCGGTGCTCCTGAGACCGACCGGGATGCTTCTTCGCGGGGTCGCAGAGGAGTGGAAGGGTTCCTCCTTCTGAATCATCTCCTGCCCAACTGTATTTATCTGAGTTAGGTCATGACAGATCCACCGGGTCATAAACGGCGGGCCAGGAGGGGAGGGGCCGGGTTAACCGAAAGAACCAGCCATGTACTGGAAGCACGCGGTTCCTGTTACGCCCAGGGAAAAGACGTGGAGGAGTCCGCTTGTACCGGCAACCACGAGCATATCCGCAAGTACCTGAGCCACCTCGGTTCCCGGGGACCACGAGCTGGGCGTTGGTAGTGTGACGGCATCGTCTTCCGTGTACTCAAAATTCCAGAGCATGGGTAGCTTGACCGGAACCAAGACGACGTCCCTGTACTGCTAAGGCCCTTGCCTGTTTAAGGTGGTAGTACCGTCAGGCTCCTGCAGAGGGCGCTGCACAGGGATGATGGGGGTACTATAAATCCCTGTGGGGTGTGAGTGACGGGATCCGTAGATTGGGAAGAGGTGCTACAGTGCTGGGAATGTCTCGTTCCATGTGTGGTAAACGCTCCAGAGCAGATGTTAACGATTGGCTAAAGGGAGGTACTGCATGTGGGCGTGGCCAAAGACCATAGTGTGAGGAAGTAGCTGAATCTGCAGGTGTATGGAAGCGTACGGTCATACGAGCGGTGGATCCCAGTCTACCGGGAATTCTCCTCGGAATTAGCAGGAGTTGTGGGTATTTTTAGGGGTCCTTGAGGTGAATCGGGGGTCTCAGGTTCCCCCTGTATTACGTCCCATGTGCCCATATATGTCCCCGGGTTCAGTAGGTGGGATAATCCGGTTTCTGCATGGCTTGCCAGTCCTCGGTTGGAATACTGGAATACTGTGTATCCGGTGTCAGCCGGGGAAAGCCAGGAGACGGCTTGTTTGGAGAATCAAACGAAGGACAAGGTGAGAAAAGGCTTGGGTGGACGGTTTTTGAGGCCGGGAAAGCGAGGAGATGAGGTCACTCGTTGCTTTTGGCCAGCGGCACTTTTGAAAGTGGCACACGGGTCTTCTCATGCCGAGGAAAAAGGCCTATTCACCAGGCTACTGTTGTGCCAGTATGAGCTCCCTTGTTGGCTGGCGCACCGCTACATGTGCAGGACAGCAGCTGAACGTGAGGCACAGCACCTAAACCGCTGGCTTATAGCTACGTACCGTCGTCTGTAGGTCCCTGAGAGAGGGGGACGTCATCGCCCTGGCCAGGACTTTCCGTGCTGCTGGGGTTCAGTGTTTGGTAGTTGTGTGTTTGGGTTCTGCTAGAACCGATTCACCTGCTTCGGTTCCCATGCTATAGCCCTCATACACCCTCTGTCTGAAATGCTCTGTTAGAGCTCCTGTGTCTTTAAGCTCCGCCTCCCTGTGTGCTCCGATTGGTCCGCTTTCCCACTGCGTTCCTATTGGTGTGGCAGCAGCAGCCTGCTACAAGTTCCTCTCCTGTGGTGCCCAATAAGGAATGCGTAAAGAGATGACATCACCTTGTAATTACAGCGCTCAGGTGTTTTAGCCACGCCCACCGCTAACAGGTATGTATAAAACCGAGCACTGAAATGTGCCACTGTAGTACCGAGACTGTTGGAATGGAGACTCCAATGGTCAGGACCACCACAGAGCAGGTACGATGTGGGCGGTGGATCATCCTCTAGTTCTTCATCAGTGGGCACAGGACCCTGCCCACAGGACTTTGCCCACAGGACTTTGCCCACAGGACGTTGCCCACAAGACACTGCCTTTAGGACGCCTATAGTCGGCCTCTCACAGGACACTGCTTACAGGACATTGCTTACAGGACATTGCCCACAGGACGCTGACCACAGGACACTGCCCACAGGACGCAGTCCACAGAACGCTGCCAACAGGACGCTGCCCACAGAACGCAACCCACAGGACGCTGCCTATAGGACACCTCTCTCAGGACACTGGACATTGCTCACAGGACACTGCCTATAGGATGCCTCCCACAGGACGCTGCTCACATGATGCTGCCCACAGAACGCTGCCCACAGGACATTGCCCACAGGACGTTGCCCACAGGACGCTGCCCACAGGACGCTGCTCACAGAACGCTGCCAACAGGACGCTGCCAACAGGACGCTGCCCACAGAACGCAACCCACAGGACGCTGCCTACAGGACACCTCTCTCAGGACATTGCTCACAGGACACTGCCTATAGGATGCCTCCCACAGGGCGCTGCTCACAGGACGCTGCCCACAGAACGCTGCCCACAGGACATTGCCCACAGGACGTTGGCCACAGGACACTGCCTATAGGATGCCTACAGGACGCTGCCCACAGAATGCTGCCCACAGGACACTGCCCACAGAATGCTGCCCACAGGACACTACCCACAGAATGCTGCCCACAGGACACTGCCCACAGGACATTGCCCACAGGACGCTGCCTATAAGACAACTCCCACAGGACACTGCTCACAGGACATTGGCCACAGGACCCTGCTCACAGGACGCTGCCCACAGGATGCTGCCCACAGGACGCTGCTCACAGGACGCTGCCCACAGGACGCTGCCCACAGGACACTGCCCACAGGATGATGCCCACATGACACTGCCCACAGGATGCTGCCTATAAGACAACTCCCACAGGACGCTGCTCACAGGACGCTGCCCACAGGATGCCTCCCACAGGACGCTGCTGCCCACAGGAACGCTGCCCAGAAGATGCTTCTCATAGGACGATGCCCACAGGACATGGCTCACAGGACACTGCCCACAGAACGCTGCCCACAGGACGCTGTTGGCTGGATAGTTTTGGTTGGTGGGCGATTCTCAGCAGCACCAGCACAACACACACTAACACCACCACCACCACATCAGTGGCTCCTATAAGTGGTCAGTGGAGCTGATAAGATGGAGAGTGGGTGTAGGAGGTGGTGTTAAAGGCCTCTGGTGGCGCAGTGCCGGTAGAGATGCATGTGCGAGACGTGGAACGCATTATAGTTCTAAGAGGCGTCACGTCACATGGATTAATGCGACGACAAGGATCTAAGAATATCCTCCCGCTCCTCACGCTATCGGGTTCTCATGACAAGCAGCAAATGTGTCTTTCCACACAACGGATGATACTAATAGCCCGCCCCCACTCCACCCCCCGCACCCCCCCCCCAACATCTGGCCTGGATTTCGAGTGCGATGCAGCACTTCTTCAAATTTTCCACTCTCTCAAACCCCCGAGCCCCAGAGGGGAGCTGGAGAGTGATGGACAGGCTGGCAATGCCGGCTCCAGAGCGCTTTCCCCCCGTCATCGATTATTTACTTTAGGCAGGGGTGTGTTTTTGGGGCATGCAGGACTGGCGCTGCAATAGCGGGATCACTTTATCCCTGATTAAATTCCGCCCCCGCCCTTTCGCGTATCTCGCCTTCCAGAGATGTTCGGCATACCAGCGGCTTTTATTGACTTGTTGGAGCAAACAGGGGAAGCAAGCTCTGCCTTGTAAAGTGCACTTTCGCTGCAGCTTACATTCAACCCCTGGCATTATGGAGTCCGGGGTGGGGGTGGCGGGGTGGGGTTGGTGTTGGTGGCACTTGCGTATCTCCTGCTACGGTACCGATACAATACTTTATTCACCATAGCTTCAATAGAAAGTGCTTCACTTAGGGGCATTAAATGCCAAAAGTATGTGGACGCCCCTCCTAGTTATTGATCTCAGGTGTTGCAGCCACACCCATCGCTAACAGGTATATCAAAGCATGGGTAATTACGAGTGTAATGACGTTAATTAACCGAAGCTATTATTAGCATCTGCTGGCTAGGTGGCGCTTCATTGGCCCCAGGCGTTTGGTTGCACGCACTGAAGGAAAGTTTCATGGATCAGATGCAGAGTGGTTTCTACACCAGCAGGTGGCGGCGATATAACCTTAACCGTAAAGCCATCTTGGGCTGAAAGCCTGTCTCTCCCGAGCCGCACACGGAAACAGGCTAACGGTGCTGCTATCGGACAAACTAAATCAGCGCTGTAGTGTGCGGTTTGGGACGCAGCCCACGTGCGGTGGTGGTGCTAGACAAATCAGACCGACGTAGAGTGTTCTTACCCCGCCGTTCTTCAGTCTAGTGTAGGAGCAACAGGTCCTGTTAGCGATGCTAAGGCTAGCAGCATTCTGGCTACAACCGCCATCACACAAAACCACCGCATGGCAACGAAGGGGACAATGCCGCACGCTCGACGTGACAGGCTAATTCAAGCTAAAGGCATTCTGGGTATCGTCATCCATGAAGGAGCTCTGCAAAAGCTAGCGGGCTGGAGGTTAGGGAATCTGCCTCGTGACCGGAAGGTTGCCGGTAAAGTCCATGGAACCGACAGGACACGACTGCTCAGCTGCTTCCTGCTTCCATTATGTCGTAGTTACGTTAGCTTAGCCTAGCTCATTAGCCCTAGCAGGGCTAATAAGCTCTTCTGATTCAGGGTTTCTCAACCTGTGGGCCATGAAGCACCCTCTAGTGGTCTGTGGGTGTCATATATAACCATATTAGCATTATGCTAAGTATATTAATATATGTATAACAGTAGCAGGCTAATTAAACGCCGCTAGCTAGCCATGGAGACAGGACACGACTGCTCAGCTGCTTCCTGGTCTCTATGGATAGGGCCGCCCACCTGCCCGGTGGAAATGTCCTCACGATGCTGCCGGGATGTCCAGTAAGCTTCCGTTATGTCGTAGTTACGTTAGCTTAGCCTAGCTCATTAGCCCTAGCAGGGCTAATAAGCTCTTCTGATTCAGGGTTTCTCAACCTGTGGGCCATGAAGCACCCTCTAGTGGTCTGTGGGTGTCATATATTACCATATTAGCATTATGCTAAGTATATCAATATATGTATAACAGTAGCAGGCTAATTAAACGCCGCTAGCTAGCCATGGAGACGGAGAGCTTTGGTGGGGAGGCGCTTGGACGTACCATCATAATCCAGCGTTGTAGTTATTATGGAAGGCCTTGGGGACGGAAAGAGTCGAGAACCCCGGTTCTAAACTCCCCACTCCAGTGATATCCGTGAACCGCGTACACCCTGGGATGTGCCAAGGCTGGCCTGAATTGAGAGACTCCATCCCGAAGCGTATCCTTGCCTTCCGTCCCGCTTTACAAGGAGGCCTACGATTTGAAAACAACTCCATCAGGATGGCGGGGTGCCACGCAGCTTCCAAGCCACCTCCGCTAGTTTCCAGGGCCTTCCGTTCGCCAGGAGCAATACAGTGGTTCCGATGGTAAGCGGCCAGTTCAAACAAGAAAGGAAAATGCTGCTTTATGCTGTGTGGCGACGCTGTATGTTCCCGATTAGCGCAATGAGCTAATTGCGGGAAGTCCTCGCCGCAGGGTTGGCAAGAGACCCCCGTGTGTACTTAGCGTTATTGGAGAACAGCTTGTAAGGCCTTTTCACCAGCCGGGTTTGGTGCTGACGGTCGCGTCACACGTACAGTGACTCAACTAGTAAGCCTCGTGTGGAGAGGAGGACGGAGCCGGTGTCCCGAAACGAGGAGTAGCTCTTCGTACTGCGCAGACATGTAGCACTGCGATAAAGTCAGAGACCACCCCGCCGTCTGGACCGTTCCCAGTCCAAGCAGCCGTTAGGTACAGCAGGGAATTACACGGAAGGCTCTGAACATCCTTCGCCGTCCAAATACGGTTGGGTTCTCCGTATCTTCCGGGATTAAAGCCCAGGTGTGGGTGCAGGGGGTCCTGGCGGGTCAAAGGTCATTGGTTAGTGAGTTTCTGGCTTCGGTATTCCTAACTAACTATGGCAGCACTGGTTGCCTCAGGGTGGCGCTGTAGTCGTCTAGTTCGTACAGATGGTCCTTCATACCCAAGCAGCTGTAACTATACCCCGGACCCCCAGGACAGGAGACGAAAGAG
Source organism: Prochilodus magdalenae (assembly GCA_024036415.1). Taxonomy (NCBI): domain Eukaryota; kingdom Metazoa; phylum Chordata; class Actinopteri; order Characiformes; family Prochilodontidae; genus Prochilodus; species Prochilodus magdalenae. The sequence goes on from JAMWET010006806.1 coordinate 122,379, forward strand.
GGGCCAGTGGGTGAGATGTCAGAGTAATGAGACGAAGAGAACCAGGGCTCTATGTTCCCAGTGCCCTCTTTTCCAAGGGCCCTAGGTTTTTAGGGTCCTGTTTATTAACGAGCCCTATGTTTCCAGGACCCTGTGTTCTATGTTCCCATGATTCCCCTCAGCAGCTTCCCAGGGTACTGTGGTCCAATGGGCCCTATGCTTCCAGAGCCCAGTATTTTCAGGGGTCCTATGTTCTCACTGCCCTCTTTTCCAAGGGCCCTAGGTTTTTAGGGTCATGTTTATTAACGAGCCCTATGTTTCCAGGACCCCGTGTTCTATGTTCCCATGATTCCCCTCAACAGCGTCCAAGGGTACTGTGGTCCAATGGGCCCTATGCTTCCAGAGCCCAGTATTTTCAGGGGTCCTATGTTCCCAGTGCCCTCTTTTCCAAGGGCCCTAGATTTTTAGGGTCCTGTTTATTAACGAGCCCTATGTTTCCAGGACCCTATGTTCTATGTTCCCATGATTCCCCTCCGCAGCTTCCCAGGGTACTGTGGTCCAATGGGCCCTATGCTTCCAGAGCCCAGTAGTTTCAGGGGTCCTATGTTCCCAGTGCCCTCTTTTCCAAGGGCCCTAGGTTTTTAGGGTCCTGTTTATTAACGAGCCCTATGTTTCCAGGACCCTGTGTTCTATGTTCCCATGGTTCCCCTCAGCAGCTTCCCAGGGTACTGTGGTCCAATGGGCCCTATGCTTCCAGAGCCCAGTAGTTTCAGGGGTCCTATGTTCTCACTGCCCTCTTTTCCAAGGGCCCTAGGTTTTTAGGGTCCTGTTTATTAACGAGCCCTATGTTTCCAGGACCCCGTGTTCTATGTTCCCATGATTCCCCTCAGCAGCTTCCCAGGGTACTGTGGTCCAATGGGCCCTATGCTTCCAGAGCCCAGTATTTTCAGGGGTCCTATGTTCCCAGTGCCCTCTTTTCCAAGGGCCCTAGATTTTTAGGGTCCTGTTTATTAACGAGCCCTATGTTTCCAGGACCCTGTGTTCTATGTTCCCATGATTCCCCTCAGCAGCTTCCCAGGGTACTGTGGTCCAATGGGCCCTATGCTTCCAGAGCCCAGTATTTTCAGGGGTCCTATGTTCCCAGTGCCCTCTTTTCCAAGGGCCCTAGGTTTTTAGGGTCCTGTTTATGAACATGCCCTATGTTTCCAGGACCCTGTGTTCTATGTTCCCATGATTCCCCTCAGCAGCTTCCCAGGGTACTGTGGTCCAATGGACCTTATGATTCCAGAGCCCAGTATTTTCAGGGGTCCTATGTTCCCACTGCCCTCTTTTCCAAGGGCCCTAGGTTTTTAGGGTCCTGTTTATTAACACGCCCTATGTTTCCAGGACCCTGTGTTCTATGTTCCCATGATTCCCCTCAGCAGCTTCCAAGGGTACTGTGGTCCAATGGGCCCTATGCTTCCAGAGCCCAGTATTTTCAGGGGTCCTATGTTCCCAGTGCCCTCTTTTCCAAGGGCCCTAGGTTTTTAGGGTCCTGTTTATTAACGAGCCCTATGTTTCCAGGACCCTGTGTTCTATGTTCCCATGATTACCCTTCGCAGCTTCCCAGGGTACTGTGGTCCAATGGACCCTATGCTTCCGGAGCCCAGTATTTTCAGGGGTCCTATGTTCCCAGTGCCCTCTTTTCCAAGGGCCCTAGGTTTTTAGGGTCCTGTTTATTAACGAGCCCTATGTTTCCAGGACCCCGTGTTCTATGTTCCCATGATTCCCCTCAGCAGCTTCCCAGGGTACTGTGGTCCAATGGGCCCTATGCTTCCAGAGCCCAGTATTTTCAGGGGTCCTATGTTCCCAGTGCCCTCTTTTCCAAGGGCCCTAGCTTTTTAGGGTCCTGTTTATTAACGAGCCCTATGTTTCCAGGACCCTGTGTTCTATGTTCCCATGATTCCCCTCCGCAGCTTCCCAGGGTACTGTGGTCCAATGGGCCCTATGCTTCCAGAGCCCAGTAGTTTCAGGGGTCCTATGTTCCCAGTGCCCTCTTTTCCAAGGGCCCTAGGTTTTTAGGGTCCTGTTTATTAACAAGCCCTATGTTTCCAGGACCCTGTGTTCTATGTTCCCATGGTTCCCCTCAGCAGCTTCCCAGGGTACTGTGGTCCAATGGGCCCTATGCTTCCAGAGCCCAGTAGTTTCAGGGGTCCTATGTTCCCAGTGCCCTCTTTTCCAAGGGCCCTAGGTTTTTAGGGTCCTGTTTATTAACAAGCCCTATGTTTCCAGGACCCTGTGTTCTATGTTCCCATGGTTCCCCTCAGCAGCTTCCCAGGGTACTGTGGTCCAATGGGCCCTATGCTTCCAGAGCCCAGTATTTTCAGGGGTCCTATGTTCCCAGTGCCCTCTTTTCCAAGGGCCCTAGGTTTTTAGGGTCCTGTTTATTAACGAGCCCTATGTTTCCAGGACCCCGTGTTCTATGTTCCCATGATTCCCCTCAGCAGCTTCCCAGGGTACTGTGGTCCAACGGGCCCTATGCTTCCAGAGCCCAGTATTTTCAGGGGTCCTATGTTCCAAGTGCCCTCTTTTCCAAGGGCCCTAGGTTTTTAGGCTCCTGTTTATTAACGAGCCCTATGTTTCCAGGACCCTATGTTCTATGTTCCCATGATTCCCCTCCGCAGCTTCCCAGGGTACTGTGGTGCAACGGGCCCTATGCTTCCAGAGCCCAGTAGTTTCAGGGGCCCTATGTTCCCAGTGCCCTCTTTTCCAAGGGCCCTAGGTTTTTAGGGTCCTGTTTATTAACAAGCCCTATGTTTCCAGGACACTGTGTTCTATGTTCCCATGATTCTCCTCAGCAGCTTCCCAGGGTACTGTGGTCCAAAGGACCCTATGCTTCCAGAGCCCAGTATTTTCAGGGGTCCTATGTTCCCAGTGCCCTCTTTTCCAGAGGCCCTAGGTTTTTAGGGTCCTGTTTATTAACGAGCCCTATGTTTCCAGGACCCTGTGTTCTATGTTCCCATGATTCCCCTCAGCAGCTTCCCAGGGTACTGTGGTCCAATGGACCCTATGCTTCCAGAGCCCAGTATTTTCAGGGGTCCTATGTTCCCAGTGCCCTCTTTTCCAAGGGCCCTAGGTTTTTAGGGTCCTGTTTATTAACGAGCCATATGTTTCCAGGACCCTGTGTTCTATGTTCCCATGATTCCCCTCAGCTGCTTCCCAGGGTACTGTGGTCAAATGGACCCTATGCTTCCAGAACCCAGTATTTTTAGGGGTCCTATGTTCCCAGTGCCCTCTTTTCCAAGGGCCCTAGGTTTTTAGGGTCCTGTTTATTAACGAGCCCTATGTTTCCAGGACCCCGTGTTCTATGTTCCCATGATTCCCCTCAGCAGCTTCCCAGGGTACTGTGGTCCAACGGGCCCTATGCTTCCAGAGCCCAGTATTTTCAGGGGTCCTATGTTCCAAGTGCCCTCTTTTCCAAGGGCCCTAGGTTTTTAGGCTCCTGTTTATTAACGAGCCCTATGTTTCCAGGACCCTATGTTCTATGTTCCCATGATTCCCCTCCGCAGCTTCCCAGGGTACTGTGGTCCAACGGGCCCTATGCTTCCAGAGCCCAGTAGTTTCAGGGGCCCTATGTTCCCAGTGCCCTCTTTTCCAAGGGCTCTAGGTTTTTAGGGTCCTGTTTATTAACGAGCCCTATGTTTCCAGGACCCTATGTTCCCATGATTCCCCTGAGCAGCTTCCAAGGGTACTGTGGTCCAATGGACCCTATGCTTCCAGAGCCCAGTATTTTCAGGGGTCCTATGTTCCCAGTACTCTCTTTTCCAAGGGCCCTAGGTTTTTAGGGTCCTGTTTATTAATGAGCCCTATGTTTCCAGGACCCTGTGTTCTATGCTCCCATGATTCCCCCCAGCAGCTTCCCAGGGTACTGTGGTCCAATGGGCCCTATGCTTCCAGAGCCCAGTATTTTCAGGGCTCCTATGTTCCAAGGGCCCTCTTTTCCAAGGGCCCTAGGTTTTTAGAGTCCTGTTTATTAACGAGCCCTATGTTGACGTGGTGTTAAGGACAGTCGTGGTAACGGTCTGTGTGCATGTAGTCCTGCGTGGCATATCCTTCACTAGCACAGGATGCTACCAACACCGCAGCGCGAGTCCGACTGGAGCGCAAACCCAGCAGGGCGGCCTTATATAGTCATACGCCCGACCTTCCTGTTCACCAGCTCACAGGTAGATTAGAGGCCCATGTTTGCTGGTGGGCTCATGGCTCACTGCGCTGGAAGCTCTGAGGTAGGCAGGACAGATTAAGACTTGAGCGAGGAGACATCAAAGCAGCGCAGGTGCTCGCAGAGATGACAAAGGCGAGTGGGCGAGTGAGGACAAGGACCGGCCTATATCAAAGTGGGTGTGGGTGGCCATGAGAGGGGAATGAAGTGGGCAGGTGTGGACAGGAACAGCGCTGGGTTCCCAGGCTGCGGGCTGGTATGATGCGGTTGAAGCGAAAGGGTGCGGGCATCCAATATCGTGCCTGCGTAGACCCCCATACTGGGCCCCCTGGGGGGCATTCTGGTCACTGTATGAACCTCTGCTCAGTGCCTGCTCGTTCTCCTCCTGGTAGTGCCAGGAGCGGCCTTTGTGTTTCATGTGGGGCTGGAACATTAACACGCTTGTCATATGCTGCCACCTCCTGGGCCAGTGCGGTACTGCGCATGGTGAAGTCACGTGGTATTTCTTTTCTGGTTTCACTCGGAGTCTCGCTGGCTCCGCCCACTCTGCGCTACTCCTCACACCTGCAGTTGATCTTGGGCTATATGTACTCCTGTGTTTGCTCGTTCTGTTTGCTAAGTGCTAAACCCCTGCAGCTGTCTTTAGGTTGATTACGGATTTCTGTTAGCATCTGTTAGCTCTGACTCCGCTGGCACTGCCTGAGTTAGCCCTGACTGCACTGGCACTGCCTGAGTTAGCACTGACTGCAGTGGCACTGCCTGTGTTAGCACAAACTGTCCTGACACTGACTATGCTAGCACTGACTGCAGTGGCACTGCCTGTTTCAGCACTAACTGCACTGGCACTGACTATGCTAGCACTGGCTGCACTGGCACTAACTGCACTGGCACTGCTGGTTTCAGCACTAACCGTCCTGGCACTGACTATGCTAGCACTAGCTGCACTGGCACTAACTGCACTGGCACTGCTGGTTTCAGCACTAACCGTCCTGGCACTGACTATGCTAGCACTAGCTGCACTGGCACTAACTGCACTGGCACTGCTGGTTTCAGCACTAACCGTCCTGGCACTGACTATGCTAGCACTAGCTGCACTGGCACTAACTGCACTGGCACTGCCTGTTTTAGCAGTGACTGTTCTGACACTGCCTGTTTCAGCACTAACTGCACTGGCACTGACTATGCTAGCACTAGCTGCACTGGCACTAACTGCACTGGCACTGCTGGTTTCAGCGCTAACCGTCCTGGCACTGACTATGCTAGCACTAGCTGCACTGGCACTAACTGCACTGGCACTGCCTGTTTTAGCACTGACTGCACTGGCACTGCTGGTTTCAGCGCTAACTGCACTGGCACTGCCTGTGTTAGCACTCACTGCACTGGCACTGCCTGAGTTAGCACTGACTGCACTGGGACTGCCTGTGTTAGCACTGCCTGTTTCAGCACTAACGGCACTGGCAGGGCCTGTTTCAGCACTAACTGCACTGGCACAGCTGTTTTAGCATGGCACGGGTATTTACTGTGTTAGCATTAACTGTCCTGGCTCTGACTATGCTAGCACTAACTGCACTGGCACTGCCTGTTTCAGCACTAACTGCACTGGCACGGCCTGTTTCAGCACAAACTGCACTGGCACTGACTATTTTTGTACTGTTCTGGTATTAACTGTGTTAGCACTGACTTCACTGGTATTAGGTGTGTTAGCACTGTCTGTTTTAGCGCTAACAGCCCTGGCACGGACTCTGCTAGCTCTAGCTAGCTGCACTGGCACTGGTACTATTTTTGCACTGGCCTGGCACTGATTTCTTTTAGCATTAACTGCACTGGCACTGCATGTTTTAGCACTAACTGCACTGGCACTGTATTATTTAGCACTAACTGCACTGGCACTAACTATATGGGTATTAACTCCACTGGCACTGCATGTTTTAGCACTAACAGCACCGGCACTGACTATGCCAGTACCAACAGCACTGGCGCTGAGTATGTTTGCACTGCACTGGCTATGCAAGCACGACTGCAGTGCCGTGTCTGATACGGTGTTTTGCAGGGAGGAGATTCCGATTTGGGTTGTTTAATGATGGCACAGCTGATCTGCGCGAGGCCATTGCCATCTTTGATCTGTCGGAGGAACCATGCATACCTGTATAGCATGTACATCTGTGAGGTGTGTGGGTGTGTACCTACATGGCCTAATGATCTCACTGCAGTACTGCTCACGTCCAGCAGGTGGCAGAAAAGTCCCTTTTGAAGTTGGTTCCATTCACATATGCAGCGCTTCAGAAGGTGAGGTCAAGCTTCGTACAGCTTCATACCGAGACGTCTGGCGTGTTGGGTTATGGCGGCCCGATGCCATACTGAGAGACAGACTCCCAACACACCTGCACTCCCGCACCTCCTCCTGGGTGCGGCTGCTCTGTTAATGGTGAGTGTGTGTATATACATGGAGGACGTGTCACACACAACAATAGTACACTGTTATTATTTTTATTGCTACCATATATCATACCATGGAAAACAATATTTTATGACGTCACAACGCTAAAAAAGGGCGTGCTTAGTTTCCATATATAGACTGCGCATTATCAGAGAACGACGATATGGGCCCTTTAAAACAGGCTCCCGTTTCACCCCGCCTCCTCCGCTATGATTGGCTAAGAGAACCCATCCATCACCGCGGAGAACGGCTGACGTAGGAACGACGAACCAATCCTGGGCGGGGCTTGTCCGAATACAGGTGGGGAACCAAAAAAGTCCCTCCGCGCGCTGATTCACTCCACCTCCTTTGGTCCTCCTCACTCATGAGACGGGAAGCTAGCTGCTCCTCCGGCGGAGCGTCCTGTTGTGTCCCCGCACGCTCCCTCATCTCTCCGGCTTGTCTCCTACACCCTACCCCCTCGGCTGGAGCCGGATCCGTGTCCGTCCTTCGCCAGGCTCGTTCGGACACCAGCAGGCGGGGCGATGTTCGGGTCCGGTCAGCGGCCGCGGTCCGTCTGAGGTGCCGTTAGAGAGATGTAGCTGATGGGCTGTGAGGAGGAGAAGAGACCCGCCGCCGTTCACACCGTCCCTCGCCGCCGCACCGACTCCTCAGCGGCCCCGAGCCCAGCATGTCCGCCAGGACGCCTCTGCCCACCGTCAACGAGCGCGACACCGAGAACGTAAGTGCGCCTCTGAGCGGTTCGTTCCGGGCTCGGTCCTCAGAGGGAGGCCGGCCGCGCTGCTGCCGGGTCACCGGTGGAAAAACACGAGCGCGCGCGCTGCCGCCTCGGTAGCTTCCAGCTAACGTCACCCGAAAACAGCAGCTCCCGGTGGGAGCAGTATGGAAGACCGTTCCCGCCACATTCCCGCCAGGTCAGGTGCTGGGATTATCCGTCCGCGTTTCTGGCAGCAGTGTGTCCAAAATTTGATTTAGCATCTCGGAATAATGACGTATGTCCTCCGGTGTTAACTTCATAAACATCTCGGGAACGGTCGACCTATGTTCTCGTGATATTGACTTATCATTAAATAAATAAATAAATAAATAAATATACCAAAAATAAAACATTATGTACTTTGTCAATTTTATGACTTAATTACTTAACGTTTGACTTACTATATCAAAATAACGTCAATTTTTTGACTTAAAATTTAAAAAATTTGAAATTATTTTCTTAATAATATTGACGTACCAAGGTAAACTTGTGTTGTTCACTTAAAAACTTGAGTTCCAAACCCAGTTTACTCAATATTTAGACTTACTATATCAAAATAATTTCAGTGCTGTAGAATTTTTGACCGAATATTTTGAATTGGCGAAAATTTTTCTCGTAATCTGGCCTGTTCATGTCAAACTAACAACATTTTCTTAAGACTTTCTCAAACAAATAACTCAACATTTAGAGTTATTCTAATATCGGTATTGTGACTTTAGCTCTTCAGTTTTTTACCTAATATTTTAAAATAATAGTTTATTTTTTCTAAATATTAAAATTTTATCTAAACTGTCAAACGAATGACTTCTTTTGTTTAAATATCGACTTAGTGCGTCAGACTAATGACATTTTCTCAAGACTTTGATTTGATTGATAATTTTGACTTATGGTTAATAAATAATAAAGTTTTTGACTTAATATATTGAAATACTTATTGACTTCTTAGCTCCTAATATTAACATGCGGTATCAACGACAAACTTATTCTCTCGTAATATTGATTTACCATGTCAGACTGATATTTTCGTACTTTGTCAAACATAAAATTCCAGTTCCATGTGCTGTACAAAATCGTCCACTGTTTGAATGTATTAGTTCCATATGACTCGTATGTGGAAACTAATCTGTATCTGAAAATTAGGAATCTTTTAATGAAGCGGTGCTATGGGGTACGCTGGAGTGAAGCGGTGGTATGGGGTACGCTGGAGTGAAGCGGTGGTATGGGGGTACACTGAAGTGAAGCGGTGGTATGGGGTTCGCTGGAGTGAAGCGGTGGTATGGGGTTCGCTGGAGTGAAGCGGTGGTATGGGGTTCGCTGGAGTGAAGCGGTGGTATGGGGTACACTGAAGTGAAGAGGTGGTATGGGGTACACTGAAGTGAAGCGGTGGTATGGGTGTATGTTGAAGTGAAGGGGTGGTATGGCAGTACACTGAAGTGAAGCGGTGGTATGGGGTACACTGAAGTGAAGCGGTGGTATGGGGTACACTGAAGTGAAGCGGTGGTATGGGGTACACTGAAGTGAAGAGGTGGTATGGGGTACCCTGAAGTGAAGCGGTGGTATGGGGTACCCTGAAGTGAAGCGGTGGTATGGGGTTCGCTGGAGTGAAGCGGTGATATGGCAGTACACTGAAGTGAAGCGGTGGTATGGGGGTACACTGAAGTGAAGCGGTGATATGGCAGTACACTGAAGTGAAGCGGTGGTATGGGGTACACTGAAGTGAAGCGGTGGTATGGGGGTACACTGAAGTGAAGCGGTGGTATGGGGTACACTGAAATGAAGAGGTGGTATGGGGTACACTGAAGTGAAGCGGTGGTATGGGGTACACTGAAGTGAAGCGGTGGTATGGGGTACACTGAAATGAAGAGGTGGTATGGGGTACACTGAAATGAAGCGGTGGTATGGGTGTATGGTGAAGTGAAGCCTGGAATGGTGGTACGGTGAAGTGAAGCGGTGGTATGGGGTACACTGAAATGAAGCGGTGGTATGGGGTACACTGAAATGAAGCGGTGGTATGGGGTACATTGATATGAAGAGGTGGTATGGGGTACACTGAAATGAAGCGGTGGTATGGGGTACACTGAAGTGAAGCGGTGGTATGGGGTACACTGAAGTGAAGCGGTGATATGGAGGTACACTGAAGTGAAGCGGTGGTATGGCGGTACAGTGAAGTGAAGCGGTGGTATGGGGGTACACTGAAGTGAAGCGGTGGTATGGGGTACACTGAAGTGAAGCGGTGGTATGGCGGTACACTGAAGTGAAGCGGTGGTATGGGGGTACACTGAAGTGAAGCGGTGGTATGGCGGTACAGTGAAGTAAAGCGGTGGTATGGGGTACACTGAAGTGAAGAGGTGGTATGGGGTACACTGAAGTGAAGCGGTGGTATGGTGGTGCGGTGGTATGGCGGTACACTGAAGTGAAGCGGTGGTATGGCGGTACGGTGAAGCGGTGGTATGGGGTACACTGAAGTGAAGCGGTGGTGCGGTGGTATGGCGGTACGGTGAAGCGGTGGTATGGGGTACACTGAAGTGAAGCGGTGGTGCGGTGGTATGGCGGTACGGTAAAGTGAAGCGGTGGTATGGCGGTACGGTAAAGTGAAGCGGTGGTATGGCGGTACGGTGAAGTGAAGCGGTGGTATGGCGGTACGGTGAAGTGAAGCGGTGGTATGGCGGTACGGTGAAGTGAAGCGGTGGTATGGCGGTGCGGTGAAGTGAAGCGGTGGTATGGTTGTATGGTGTAGAGCTGATATGGGGGCACACTGAAGTACTGGTATGGCGGTGCGGTGAAGTGAAGCGGTGGTATGGCGGTACACTGAAGTGAAGTGGTGGTATGGCGGTGCAGTGAAGTGAAGCGGTGGTATGGTTGTATGGTGTAGAGCTGATATGGGGGCACACTGAAGTACTGGAATGGTGGTACGCTTTAGTGAAGCGGCGCGATGGTATGGTGGCACGCTAAACTAAAGCGCTGGTATCCTAACATCATTCAATGCTAGCGGGTGGAATATTTGCGCTTACATGTTGTGTCCGTGAATTTCCGGGGTTCTTTTTGAGCGTATCTGAATATTGGCGGGGACGTATGCCATCTACACAGCACCAGGTCATTTCCCTGGCAGTACTAAGTCCTCGGCCTTACAATGACAGCAGATACTTTACGCTGTGGCTGCGGACTAACTGGCCCGCTCTCCGCAGAGCAAGGTAAGCTAAGCGCTAGTCCTCGGCCTTGAGTTGCATCATTTGTCCAGTCAGAGCTCGAGGGGGTTCCACAGTCAGGACAAGTTTATGTAATGGATCTCAGTGTCGTTTCTGGAACGTGGTAATGCCGCACTCCCCCGTTCATGCCCAGGATTTCTTTCCTCTAATGAGCGCTTCTTGGCAAAGTGTCACCGCTTCGCCTCGCTTTGTGTGCGGACAGGAGCAGGGAACAAGACCCAGGCCTTCGTTGTCTCACCATAAGTCGATCTCCACCGCTGACGTAGTCCCCCAGGAAACACTGAGCCCTTTTGCTTTTCAGAACCGGTGTTTTATCCTCGCCACGAGGCACGCGGCGCCAGGGGCTTACCGTGGGCCAGAGTGAAAACAAGTCCTGCTGAGCCTGTGAAGCTCGTGACCTGTGAAGTCTTGATCACAGAGCAAAAGAGATAAAAGTCCCGGCGCAGGTTTGTACGGACAGCTCCCTCCCCGGCCGGAGAGCTGGACGGCCCGAGGTGTTGGTGGAACATGTGCCGCGGGCCGGGCGTAGCCGCTTTGCCGTCTTCCAGGGGCTTTTTTAACTGGGGGTGGTCATATGACTCAATTAGGTTAATCAGCCTTCAGTGATTCACACTGAGTGACCTCTTTGTCCACCACTGACCCTAATGGAGGTAATGAGGGTCATGACAAACCTGTTGTTGTGACCATGCTAGGCCACGTTTCTGCTGATTACAGCACCGACAGTGGGTGTAGGACGGTTCAGAGTTCCGAATTCCGGGTACCCATTAAAGAAGCCGAAGTTCAGTTTTGCTAATGGGTTCTAAAAGCGGTTCTATTCATACACGCCCACTATTACTGGTGGACCAGCCAAGTAGGACTGTCTAACAGAGTGGACAGTGAGTGGACACAGTGTCTAACACTCCAGCAGCACTGCTGTGTCTGATCCACTCACAACAGAATAGGACAGTGTAGGTGGATGTTGGAGAGGGTCTGGATTAGTCCAGGTGGATGTTGGAGAGGGTCTGGATTAGTCCAGGTGGATGTTGGAGACGCTCTAGATTAGTCCAGGTGGATGTTGTAGTGGGTCTGAATTAGTCCAGGTGGATGTTGGAGAGTGTTTAGATTAGTCCAGGTGGATGTTGGAGAGGGCCTAGATTAGTCCAGGTGGATGTTGGAGAGGGCCTAGATTAGTCCAGGTGGATGTTGGAGAGGACCTAGATTAGTCCAGGCGGATGTTGGAGAGGGTCTGGATTAGTCCAGGTGGATGTTGGAGAGAGTCTAGATTAGTCCAGGTGGATGTTGGAGAGGGCCTAGATTAGTCCAGGTGAGTGTTGGAGAGGGCCTGGATTAGTCCAGGTGGATGTTGGAGAGGGTCTGGATTAGTCCAGGTGGATGTTGGAGAGGGCCTAGATTGGTCCAGGTGGATGTTGGAGAGGGCCTAGATTGGTCCAGGTGGATGTTGGAGAGGGCCTGGATTAGTCCAGGTGGATGTTGGAGAGGGTCTAGATTAGTCCAGGTGGATGTTGGAGAGGGTCTAGATTAGTCCAGGTGGATGTTGGAGGGAGTCTAGATTAGTCCAGGTGGATGTTGGAGACGCTCTAGATTAGTCCAGGTGGATGTTGGAGACGCTCTAGATTAGTCCAGGTGGATGTTGGAGATGGTCTAGATTAGTCCAGGTGGATGTTGGAGAGTGTTTAGATTAGTCCAGGTGGATGTTGGAGAGAGTCTAGATTAGTGTAGTTGGATGTTGGAGAGTGTTTAGATTAGTCCAGGTGGATGTTGGAGAGGGCCTAGATTAGTCCAGGCGGATGTTGGAGAGGGTCTAGATTAGTGTAGTTGGATGTTGGAGAGTGTTTAGATTAGTCCAGGTGGATGTTGGAGAGGGTCTGGATTAGTCCAGGTGGATGTTGGAGAGGGCCTAGATTAGTCCAGGCGGATGTTGGAGAGAGTCTAGATTAGTCCAGGTGGATGTTGGAGAGGGCCTAGATTAGTCCAGGTGAGTGTTGCAGAGGGCCTGGATTAGTCCAGGTGGATGTTGGAGAGGGTCTGGATTAGTCCAGGTGGATGTTGGAGAGGGCCTAGATTGGTCCAGGTGGATGTTGGAGAGGGCCTAGATTGGTCCAGGTGGATGTTGGAGAGGGCCTGGATTAGTCCAGGTGGATGTTGGAGAGGGTCTAGATTAGTCCAGGTGGATGTTGGAGAGGGTCTAGATTAGTCCAGGTGGATGTTGGAGGGAGTCTAGATTAGTCCAGTTGGATGTTGGAGACGCTCTAGATTAGTCCAGTTGGATGTTGGAGACGCTCTAGATTAGTCCAGGTGGATGTTGGAGACGCTCTAGATTAGTCCAGGTGGATGTTGGAGATGGTCTAGATTAGTCCAGGTGGATGTTGGAGAGTGTTTAGATTAGTCCAGGTGGATGTTGGAGAGAGTCTAGATTAGTGTAGGTGGATGTTGGAGAGTGTTTAGATTAGTCCAGGTGGATGTTGGAGAGGGCCTAGATTAGTGTAGGTGGATGTTGGAGAGTGTTTAGATTAGTCCAGGCGGATGTTGGAGAGGGGCTGGATTAGTCCAGGTGGATGTTGGAGAGGGTCTGGATTAGTCCAGGTGGATGTTGGAGAGGGCCTAGATTGGTCCAGGTGGATGTTGGAGGGAGTCTAGATTAGTCCAGGTGGATGTTGGAGAGGGCCTAGATTAGTCCAGGTGGATGTTGAAGACGGTGTAGTCCAGGTGGATGTTGGCGGGAGTCTAGATTAGTCCAGGTGGATGTTGAAGACAGTGTAGTCCAGGTGGATGTTGGAGGGAGTCTAGATTAGTCCAGGTGGATGTTGGAGAGGGCCTAGATTAGTCCAGGTGGATGTTGGAGACGCTCTAGATTAGTCCAGGTGGATGTTGGAGTGGGCCTAAATTAGTCCAGGTGGATGTTGGAGGGAGTCTAGATTAGTCCAGTTGGATGTTGGAGAGGGCCTGGATTAGTCCAGGTGGATGTTGGAGACGCTCTAGATTAGTCCAGGTGGATGTTGGAGACGCTCTAGATTAGTCCAGGTGGATGTTGGAGTGGGCCTAAATTAGTCCAGGTGGATGTTGGAGACGCTCTAGATTAGTCCAGGTGGATGTTGGAGAGGGCCTAGATTAGTCCAGGTGGATGTTGAAGACAGTGTAGTCCAGGTGGATGTTGGAGGGAGTCTAGATTAGTCCAGGTGGATGTTGGAGAGGGCCTAGATTAGTCCAGGTGGATGTTGAAGACAGTGTAGTCCAGGTGGATGTTGAAGACGGTGTAGTCCAGGTGGATGTTGAAGATGGTGTAGTCCAGGTGGATGTTGACGATGGTGTAGTCCAGGTGGATGTTGAAGATGGTGTAGTACAGGTGGATGGTGGGGGTCATTAGTGCTGTGGTTGGGTCTGGTAATGGTGGGTGGATATTCCGGTACCTCCTGCCAGACTAAAAATCAAGAGCTCGGACTCCGTGACGGGGGTGTGAGGGGGGTCGTCCTGTTGGGCTTTCTTGGCTAGACAGATGGTGTTGGGGGTCCAGGTGGGGTTTGTCGGTGATGTACACTTTCGACTCTCTACACAGATCTGCTAAGACCCTCCGTTTGGGCCACGTTGACCTGCTGTGTGAACGCAGCCCCCAGGCCTCGCCCACGACGACGCCACATCAGGACCAGCCGTCCTCTGCAGGGTCCTGCTCCACTCCAGAGCGAGGCCACGGTCCGCAGAGTGCATAGGTGCACCACGTGGTGTAGCTTTAACGATGAGGTGCAGAGGGGATCTCGTTTTCTTGCCGCAGAACCGCTGAGCCTGCGTGGCCCGCTCGTTTGGCACGCCTCTGCAGAGCCAGTTGTAAAAACGCTCAAGTATGAGTACCGGCATTCGGATCAGCAGATACCGAGTATTGATTATTGGCATAGGCCCAGTTTCCATAGCGGCGCCCTCCTGGCAGTCCTCATCTCTGTACCTGACTGACCCAACATCCAGCGAGCCTCCATCGGCAGACGGCTGCACCGCGCAGGACTACATGCACACAGACCGTTACCACGACTGTCCTTAACACCACGTCACCGTCACCAAAGACTGCAGTGGTGTCGTACCAGACTGTCATGGAGTGACTCAGAATGGCAGCGGGTCATCTTCAGTGACGAGTCCCGCTTTAGTCTTGGTGGAGACGCCCAACGAGTCCGTGTGTGGAGGCACCGTGGTCAGCACCGAGATGAACGGTTTGTTGAAGACCTGGTGTCCCTCCACCTCCACCCCTACCGCACCATCTGCAGGAACTGTGTGAGGATGTCCATGGGATGGATTACCACAGGACACCATCAGGAACCTCTACAGCTCCATACCGAGACGTCTGGCGTGTTGGGTTAGCGAGCAGTTATTGATCCTGGTCTCCTGAATGAGCGGCCTTACGGGACAGTCTCCGTCCCTGCGTTGTCTGGGAAGGCAGTGGTCGCCCAGGGACATGGGATGTTGGATTTGAGTGCTCCTGTGGGGCGGGCTGAACCGTTACGTAACCTGGGCTGCGTTCGTGCTGAGAGGATTTATTTATTTGATATTTATTTATTTATTTATTTTTAAATCAAGTGGATTTACTTTTTGGCAAAGAAGAGGTCTATGCCCTTTGGCAGGGATCCAGATTACAGATTCCTCGGCACACTGGACACCTAAATCACGGTACTGTGCAATACCGAGGTCAGGAAAACCGGCCACGTGCCGGAACGCCGCACAGCGAAATGAGCCCCGCGGTGACGGAGGCTTCAAGGGTAGCACCGCTTCGGATCCAACCTGATTCGACCAAAACGGCAGGGTTGCCAATGTGACTGGGGTGGACGGACTTCACCAGACCCTCTAGGGGGTCCTGAGGCATGCCTGTCCCATACCTTTGGGGGGCCAACCGAAGACCTTGCCTGGAGCAACGGCCTGAGTCTTCACCCAGGAGGAAGGTGCCTACTCTGGGAAAGACCTCAGCACTCACAGAGCTGACTCTGTCCTCAACGAGACACGAGGCTGGCTAGAACCCAGGCGTGAGGGTCCTGGTTGTCCTGGTCCAAGGTTGTCATCGTTGAGTTCTCACGACGTACCGGCCCAGCGGGGAGATGACCACAGCTGACGGCGATGCCGGGACCGTGTGGTGTCTCCAGGCCGAGAATGAGGAGCATGTCCTGACGAGACCCAGCCAGAGCGAAGACACCGATCGCCAGGTCTGAGTTCTCAGAAGACCCGGCATACGTTGGGAGATCTGTGAGGAGATTGGGCTTGAGTGACTCAGCGATGCTCACGCTGGGTGTTGGGGTACGACGAGTGACCACACAGCCTCCCGTTAGGTAACTCTGGAGACAGCCTGACGTAGCGTGAAGAGTCAGCTGCTCCTCAGAGGCTGGAAATAGTTTCAGTAGTCGGAGCATGAGCGTGACATAACCGGCCACGGCAGTGACCTTAAAGGATCGGGTCTCGCTGGACAGGTCTCACAGCAATGTTCCAGCATCAGTACCTGACCTTACTAACACTCAATCAAATCCTCACAGCAATGTTCCAGCATCAGTACCTGACCTCACTAACGCTCAATCAACTCCTCACAGCCATGTTCCAGCATCAGTACCTGACCACACTACAGCCCTGAAACAGAAACAGCTGCTGTTTTGACTCCGCCCCCCCCCGCTGGTCAGCTCTGCAGGCACTCTCGAGGAATTCATCCACCAGGAACTGACCACAGTGGTGGTCACATGAGTCATCCCGCCACACGTCCAGCTGGCTCCACTCCAGAGCGGATAGATCACAGATGAGCTGTAAGGAGGGAGGGTGTGGACGCTCAGGTGGAGCGATACATCACCCCACGTTCTAACATCACTAACCGGGAACACAGGCTTCATTTATATGTGTTAAAAAACATCATAATAAATAATAATAATAATAATAGTAATAATAACAACAAAACAACACCAATAATACTATTACTAATAATCTAAAACCTAAAATGTATAAATCTATAAATCTAAAATTAGAAACCTAAAATCTATAAAATCTATAAATCTAAAATCTTAAACTTAAAATCTATAAATCTAAAATGTATATATCTAAAAATCTAAAATGTATAAATCTAAAACCTAAAATGTATAAATCTATAAATCTAAAATTTATAAACCTAAAATTTATAAATCTAAAAATTAGAAACCTAAAATCTATAAATCTAAAATCTATAAAATCTATAAATCTTAAACTTAAAATCTATAAATCTAAAATGTATAAATCTAAGATCTGTATATCTAAAATCTATAAATCTAAAATGTATAAATCTAAAACCTATATATCTAAAATTTATAAATCTAAAACCTAAAATGTATAAATCTATAAATCTAAAATGTATAAACCTAAAATCTATAAATCTAAAAATTATAAATCTAAAAATTAGAAACCTCAAATCTATAAATCTAAAAATTAGAAACCTCAAATCTCTAAATCTAAAATTTATAAACCTAAAATCTAAAAATCTAAAATCTTAAACTTAAAATCTATAAATCTAAAATGTATAAATCTAAGATCTGTATATCTAAAATCTATAAATCTAAAATGTATAAATCTAAGACCTATATATCTAAAATTTATAAATCTAAAAATTAGAAACCTAAAATCTATAAATCAAAAAATTTTAAATCTAAAAATTAGAAACCTCAAATCTATAAATCTATAAATTATAAATCTATAAATCTAAAATCTATAAATCTAAAATTTAAAAACCTAAAATCTATAAATCTAAAAATTAGAAACCTCAAATCTATAAATCTAAAAATTATAAATCTAAAATCTATAAATCTAAAATTTATAAATCTATAAATCTAAAAATTAGAAACCTAAAATCTATAAATCTATAAATCTAAAATCTTAAACTTAAAATGATAAATCTAATCTACATCTTTTGTCCTCTTCTGAAACGGTGTCAGTGACTTTTGAGAGTCTGGTGTACGGGTCGAGGTGAGTTTGAGTTTTAGTGGAAGGATTTGGGTGTTATGGGTGTTATGGGTGTTATGGGTGTTATGGGTGTTAGAAACCGCTGCAAATCTATAAATCTAAAAATTATAGGAATCTAAATTGTGATGTCTATCCCTCCCTTTTCAGTAAAAACCTGCGATTATAGAAGGTGGTTGTAACGGCGTGTAGACGGACAGCTCAGAATGCAGTAGTTTTAATTTAGATTTTAAAGATTTTAAAGTTATTTTTAATTTCAGAAATAAACTATTTAATTTAGTTATACCTTATTGCTGCTGCTTTGCACCTCAGCGTTGTTTGGGTGGGCGATGTTGGGCTCCCATCACAGCTGTGAGGCTGCTTGGGCGACTGGTTAGGTGGTGCTGAGTTGCAGCTGGACTGATGTATTGCCTGGACCAGTGGTCCGGACCGGCTCAGTGGCGCTGGGGACCTCCGCTAGCTGTGTATTGGTCCAGGTTGTGAAATGACCTTGGGCTTGGGGGCGGATGCTGACTCAGCTCTAGGACACTGACCCATACCCCTCTGGAAGCATCTGCCGCCCCAGCGGATGACCCGGGGGAGACTCAGCTTACCTCTGGAGGTCAGTTACTGGTGTTGTGCCATTTGACCTCCAAGAGATCCCTTACCACCCGGGCTATGCTCTTACAGTGAGACTCACCAGGCACCATCCCTACATCCCCTCATCCATCACCAACACTGTTCCTTCATCCCTTCATCCATCACCAACACGGTCCCTACATCCCTTCATCCATCACCAACACTGTTCCTTCATCCCTTCATCCATCACCAACACGGTCCCTACATCCCTTCATCCATCACCAACACTTAACTCCCTTCATTCATGATCTATCCAGCATAACCAACACTGTTCCTTCATCCCTTCATTCCTTTATCCATCACCAACACTGTTCCTTCATCCCTTCATTCCTTCCATCCCAACACTGTTCCTTCATCCCTTCATCCCTTTATCCACACGGTCCCTTCATCCATCACCAACACTGTTCCCTTCATCCATCACCAACACTGTTTTCACTTCATTCCCTTCATTCCACCACCATATTCATTCCTTTATCTCCACCATCCATCACCATTTATCCCTTCATTCCTTCATCCATCACCAACACTGTTCCTTTATCCCTTCATTCCTTCATCCATCACCAACACTGTTCCTTTATCCCTTCATCCCTTCATCCATCACCAACACGGTCCCTACATCCCTTCATCCATCACCAACACTGTTCCTTCATCCCTTCATCCATCACCAACACGGTCCCTACATCCCTTCATCCATCACCAACACTGTTCCTTCATCCATCAACCAACATCCATCCTTCAACACCTTCATCCATTACATCCCGGTCCCTACATCCCTTCATCCATCACCAACACTGTTCCTTCATCCCTTCATCCATCACCAACACTGTTCCTTCATCCCCTCATCCTTTCATCCATTACTAACACGGTCCCTACATCCCCTCATCCATCACCAACACTGTTCCTTCATCCCCTCATCCTTTCATCCATTACTAACACGGTCCCTACATCCCTTCATCCATCACCAACACTGTTCCTTCATCCCCTCATCCTTTCATCCATTACTAAACGTTCCCTACATCCCTTCATCCAACACCAACACTTGTTCCTTCATCACCCTCATCCCTTCATTCCTTAATACTAACACGGTCCCTACATCCCTTCATCCATCACCAACACTGTTCCTTCATCCCCTCATCCTTTCATCCATTACTAACACGGTCCCTACATCCCTTCATCCATCACCAACACTGTTCCTTCATCCCCTCATCCTTTCATCCATTACTAACACGGTCCCTACATCCCTTCATCCAACACCAACACTGTTCCTTCATCCCCTCATCCTTTCATCCATTACTAACACGGTCCCTACATCCCTTCATCCATCACTTACACTGTTCCTTCATCCCCTCATCCTTTCATCCATTACTAACACGGTCCCTACATCCCTTCATCCCTTCATCCATCACCAACACGGTCCCTACATCCCTTCATCCCTTCATCCATCACCAACATGGTTCCTTCATCCCTTCATTCCTTTATCCATCACTAACACGGTCCCTACATCCCTTCATCCCTTCATCCATCACCAACATGGTTCCTTCATCCCTTCATTCCTTTATCCATCACTAACACGGTCCCTACATCCCTTCATCCATCACTAACACTGTTCCTTCATCCCTTCATCCCTTCATCCATCACCAACACTGTTCCTTCATCCCTTCATCCATCACCAACACTGTTCCTTCATCCCTTCATCCATCACCAACACTGTTCCTTCATCCCTTCATCCATCATCAACACTGTCCCTTCATCCCCTCATCCCTTCATCCATCACCAACACAGGTCCTTCATTCCTTCATCCATCATCAACGTGGTCCCTTCATCCCCTCATCCCTTCATCCATAATCAACGCGGTCCCTTCATCCATCACTAACACTTCATCCCTTCATTCCTTTATCCATCACCAACACTGTTCCTTCATCCCTTCATTCCTTTATCCATCACCAACACTGTTCCTTCATCCCTTCATTCCTTTATCCAACACTGTTCCTTCATCCCTTCATTCCTTTATCCAACACGTGTCTCACCTGTTCATCCCTTCATACCTATATACATCACCAACACACTGTTCCTTCATCCCCTCTTCACACTCTCTCTCAATGTTCCATCCCCACACTTCATTCCTTCATCCATCACCAAACACTGTTCCTTCCTCCCTCTTAGTTCTCCATCCCATCACCACTACCTGTTCCTTCTATCGCTCATCCCTTCATCCCTCTCAGGCTTTGCTGGATGTTTAATGGAACACCTGCTCTGTTCGATGCTAGTTCTACCTTGCCGGTTTGGAAGACCGTGGCGCTGTTGTTGTCCCGTCCCTGTTCTATATGACGTCAGTGACACCAGACCATGTGTTGTTTGTTAACCAAAGAGCATAAACCTCATCCAGAACCACAGTCTGGAAGTCCCAGGACGCCACTCACGCCCGTGTCATACAGGTTTGTGGAGCAGAGCCGGCGTCTCCGCGTGATTTATGGGGCTTCAGTGGAAAGTATAACCGCCTGGTGTTCCGTGGTAATGTCACATCTGTCTAGCTCGCAGGCCATTACGCTGGCCCTATTAGCATTACAGCTGGGATATTACTTACCATTAGCTAGCTGACACTCCGGCCTTGATTTATACTGACAACAGGGGACTCTCTCCTGCATTAATCTCTCTCTCTCTCTCTCTCTCTCTCTCTCTCTCTCTCTCTCTCTCTCTCTCTCTCTCTCCCTCTCCCTCTCCCTCTCTCTCTCTCTGCAATCTCCTGTTTCACTGTCATCACAGACGCACTACGTCTCCGCTCTCATGCCCACCAGCGCTGGTATGCACCTCGCAACAAAGGGTCAGATACGCACACGCCACCGGGGAACAGCCAGCCGCGCTGACCTGCGGTGCATCACTCTTCGCTAGCGCGCTACTACGCTAGCCCCACCTTGCTCTGCATCCTACCCCGCGGGATTATCGCTGAAGTGCAGATATTGGCAGCCCACTGCACGAGGTGTAGCATTACCACGCACCAGCGCCGGCGTAACCCGACCCGGGTTTTGTCCTGGGTGTGGCAGCTGGGGGGCGAGCGGCCAGACAGGCGGCAGCAGCAGGCCACTCTGGTTCCTCCTTCACCCTCTGACATGCACAGTGTCCTCCCGGTTGGCGTGGCCCCCTCGGGGGGGTTACAGCAAACAGAACCCCTCGGTGAAGTTTGGCGAGCGTAGCGGTTAACTCGCTCCCCTGCCTCCCCAGTTTTACGTTCGGGCAGGTCCGCACCTGAACACTCAGGCTGCTGTTATTGGAGACTGGGGTCCCAGAGCACTTAGCATCATGTGTTGAGCTGGAGACGTCTCTCTGTAATGCAGTTTGCCGCCGTGGCGCTGTTGGATCCGGTAACAGTCGGAATTCCACACCGTTATTGGATTTTCCTCTTTGCGCCCTGAGTGGTGGAGGGCTGTCGGCTCCTATAACGCTTTCACGGTAGAAGCATTTCCAGTAGCGGCAGCCCAGTCGGTCCTGCATGGCGTACACAGGTCTGTCTCTCGGTATGGAGTCGGGCCGCCGTGTTCGCTAACCCAACACGCCAGACGTCTCGGTATGGAGCTGTAGAGGTTCCTGATGGAGTCCTGTGATAATCCATCCCATGCAGCTTGAACATCCTCACACAGTTCCTGCAGAGTGCGGTAGGGGTGGAGGTGGAGGTCCATCTCGGTGCTAACCACGGTGCCTAAGTCTACCCTCTATGCAACAAATCCTGCAGGGGTGTTTTCTGTTCCCACTGCTGTGTGCGGTAGTAGACCTGTGGTGAGGTGCCCCAACACGTACCTCACTACTTCCCGTCTTTGTTTGTTTACGGTTATTTTGCCTACAGTCCGTCTGTAGTGTGAATCCAGGTGTAATGTTCCCCATCAGGAACCCAACACTGTTGTCTCTTCCGCACACGCAGCAGCCCGCTGTGCGTACCTCGGCAGCCTGTCTGAACGGCCCCTCTCCAGGTCCTAACCCCCTGCCTCCTCTCTCTGCTGCCTCTTTCCAGCACACCTCCCTGGATGGTTTCCCGGAAGCGCCGGTACCACCCGCCAAATCGGCCAGCCGGCAAAGCCTCCCACGATGCAGGAACTCGCTGAGCTCCAGCGTGGACGAGCACCCGCACGTCGGCAACTACCGCCTGCTCAAGACCATCGGGAAGGGCAACTTCGCCAAAGTCAAGCTGGCTCGGCACATCCTTACGGGACGAGAGGTGAGAGCTTTGTTATACTCCAGTCCCTCGCGTCTCTCGCGTCCCTCGCGTCCCCCAGGCTGTAGGCGTGGTGTGCTGGTGCTTGCCAGAGGAATTCCGAGGTTCTGCTGAGTCTGAGTACCGGGTCTTTTTGTGTGTGGGCTGTTCTGTAGGATCTCTTCAGGGGGTCTCAATCGCTGACAGGTACCGAAGCTGGTCTTACGAGAGATTAGGAGACACACTGCCCAGTGTAAAACACTGTGTCCACTCACTGTCCACTCTATTAGACACTCCTACCTTGCTGCTCCACCTTGTAGATGGACAGTCAGAGACGATAGCTCATCTGCTGCTGCACAGTGCAGTGTTGGTCATCCTCTAGTCCTTCATCAGTGGACACGGGACGCTGTTGTGCTGGACACTGTTGTGTCTGATCCACTCACACCAGCACCACACACACTAACACACCACCACCACGTCAGTGTCACTGCAGTGCTGAGAATGATCCACCACCCACATAGTACCTGCTCTGTGGTGGTCCTGTGGGGGTCCTGCCCATTGAAGAACAGGGTAATACAGTACACAGAGAAACAGACGGACTACAGTCTGGACCTGTGGACCTCAGACCACCACTCGTGCAGCCTGTGATGTGTTCAGTGCTCGCCAAGTGTGCAGCGTTCCCTGTGGTTGAAGAGCGGACCTACCAGACCAGCCTGCTGTTCTCTGCTCACCGCTGCTCACCACTGCTCACCTCTACTCACCACTGCTCACCTCTACTCACCACTACTCACCACTACTCACCACTGCTCACCTCTACTCACCACTGCTCACCTCTACTCACCACTACTCACCACTACTCACCACTGCTCACCGCTACTCACCACTGCTAAACCACTGCTCACCGCTACTCACCACTGCTCACCGCTACTGACCTCTGCTCACCACTGCTCAGCACTGCTCACCTCTACTCACCACTGCTCACCACTGCTCACCACTGCTCACCGCTGCTCACCTCTGCTCACCACTGCTCACCACTGCTCACCGCTGCTCACCTCTGCTCACCACTGCTCACCGCTGCTCACCTCTACTCAGCACTGCTCACCTCTACTCACCACTGCTCACCTCTGCTCAGCACTGCTCACCTCTACTCACCACTGCTCACCTCTACTCACCACTGCTCACCTCTACTCACCTCTGCTCACCTCTACTCACCACTGCTCAGCACTGCTCACCTCTCCTCACCACTGCTCACCTCTACTCACCTCTACTCACCACTGCTCACCTCTGCTCAGCACTGCTCAGCTCTACTCACCACTGCTCACCTCTCCTCACCACTGCTCACCGTGCTACTGACTCACCACTCAACCTTGGCCTCACCTCCTACTCAACCACTGCTCACCTCTACTCACCGTGCTGCTCACCTCTGCCTCCACCATCTCGCTCACCTCTTCTCACCACTGCTCAGCACTGCTCACCTCTCCTCACCACTGCTCACCTCTACTCACCTCTACTCACCACTGCTCACCTCTGCTCAGCACTGCTCAGCTCTACTCACCACTGCTCACCTCTCCTCACCACTGCTCACCTCTACTCACCTCTACTCACCACTGCTCACCTCTACTCACCACTGCTCACCTCTGCTCACCGCTACTCACCACTGCTCACCACTGCTCACCTCTACTCACCCTTGCTCACCTCTACTCACCACTGCTCACCTCTACTCACCACTGCTCAGCACTGCTCACCTCTACTCACCACTGCTCACCTCTGCTCACCACTGCTCACCTCTACTCACCACTGTTCGCCTCTGCTCAGCACTGCTCACCTCTCCTCACCACTGCTCACCTCTCCTCACCACTGCTCACCTCTACTCACCACTGCTCACCTCTACTCACCACTGCTCACCACTGCTCACCTCTACTCACCACTGCTCACCTCTACTCACCACTGCTCACCACTGCTCACCTCTACTCACCACTGCTCACCTCTACTCACCACTGCTCACCTCTACTCACCACTGCTCACCTCTACTCACCACTACTCACCTCTACTCACCACTGCTCACCTCTGCTCAGCACTGCTCACCACTGCTCACCTCTACTCACCACTGCTCACCTCTGCTCACCACTGCTCACCTCTACTCACCACTGCTCACCTCTACTCACCACTGCTCACCTCTACTCACCACTACTCACCTCTACTCACCACTGCTCACCTCTGCTCACCACTGCTCACCTCTACTCACCACTGCTCACCTCTACTCACCACTGCTCACCTCTACTCACCACTGCTCACCTCTACTCACCACTGCTCACCTCTGCTCAGCACTGCTCACCACTGCTCACCACTACTCACCTCTGCTCACCACTACTCACCTCTGCTCACCTCTACTCACCTCTGCTCAGCACTGCTCACCACTGCTCACCTCTACTCACCACTGCTCACCTCTACTCACCACTGCTCACCTCTACTCACCTCTGCTCACCTCTTCACAAGGTACAGCACGACCTCTCGGCCGCTATCACAGGCAGAGCGTTACCCTCTCTCTCTTTCTCTTCTCCTCTCTCTCCCTCTCTTCCACTCTTTCCACCTCTCTCTCCTCCTTTCTCCACCTCTTTCTCCTCCTTTCTCCACCCCTCTCTCCACCTCTCTCCCCCTTTTCACGTCTTTCTCCTCCTTTCTTCACCTCCTCTCTCCCCTTTCTCTCTCTCCCCCTCACCACCTCTCACCACCTTTCTTTCTCTCTCCCCCTCTCCACCTCTCTTCCCCGTCTTTCTCTCCCTCTCTCCCCCTCTCTCCCCACCT
>JAMWET010006806.1:152500-160000 GCA_024036415.1 Prochilodus magdalenae
ATATCTGGTAACATGGTAGTAGCATTAAAGGAGGCCTCGGACAGCAGCATGGTCTTGGAAGAAGTCCAGATCTTTGGAGCACAAGACGAACACCACTAACCTTTCCTTATCTCCGTTTCCGTGCAGGTGGCTGTGAAGATAATAGACAAAACCCAGCTGAACCCCACTAGCCTACAGAAGGTAAGCTTCTCTGTCGTTCGTCTGGTTTAAACAATGGGTTTCCCTGCTCTCTCCGAATCGTCGTTAGAATGAAAAGGGCGATAGCGAACTGATTCAGTCATTCCATCCGTGCTGAACGAGAGGGCCTGGCCGGGTTTCCCTCCGGTCTCCGCTGTTTCCCAGGTTTACCATGCTGCTGTTGTTGAACATGGGCGGTTAAGATCCCGGAGCAGTGCTCCTTATATGGTCACATGGTTTTCCATTTTCAACTTTCCCAACGAACAACAACGAGTGCATGTAGCCATGTGGCTTAAGTGCACATGGTACCTGAGCACAGGTGCTGTGGACGCAGGACTGGACTGGATTGAAATGTATGAGGTACCATGGTGGGGGATTCATGGACTGGAGGTTGGGGAACCGGGCTGCGGCACCTGTTGGGCAATGGGCTGGGCCCTATGTTGGGCCGTGGGCTGGGCCGCATGTTGGGCCGTGGGCTGGGCCGCATGTTGGGCCGTGGGCTGGGGTGCATGTTGGGCCGTGTGGCCCAGCCCGTGGCCCAACATGTGGCCCAGCCCGTGGCCCAGCCCGTGGCCCAGCCCGTGGCCCAACATGTGGCCCAGCCCGTGGCCCAACAGGTGCCCCAGCCCGTGGCCCAGCCAATGGCCCGACAGGTGTCCCAGCCCGTGCCTTAACACGTGCTCCAGCCCATGCTCCAGCCAATGGCCCGACAGGTGTCCCAGCCCGTGCCTCAACACGTGCTCCAGCCCATGCTCCAGCCCATGGCCCAACATGTGACCCAACACGTGGCCCAACATGTGCTCCAGCCCGTGCTCCAGCCCGTGCTCCAGCCCATGCTCCAGCCCATGGCTCAACATGTGGCCCAACATGTGGCCCAACATGTGGCCCAACATGTGGCCCAACACGTGGCCCAACACGTGCTCCAGCCCGTAGCCCAACATGTGCCCAACAGGTGCCCCAGCCCATGGCCCAACAGGTGCCCAACAGGTGCCCCAGCTCGTGGCCCAGCCAATGGCCCGACAGGTGTCCCAGCCCGTGCCCCAACACGTGCTCCAGCCCGTAGCCCAACATGTGTGCCCCAGCCCATGCCCCGACAGGTGCCCTAGCCCGTGGCCCAGCCTGTGGCCCAACACATCACATTTCTAACATTACTCTGGCTGCACGTTTGCATTACAGCTGTGCACGTATGACCGGATTCCTGAGTACCCACATGATGTAATATCAGTGGTCTGAATATTTAATAGCTCCAGGCGGAGGGGGGCCTGGGTTTGGACTAATCCGGTTTCAGAGCGGAGTATTTACCTCACCCCACACATAATAACACACCCAGTGCATGTAGACATGTGAGGTGCCAGTCTTTCCAGCTCTGATCTCCTGCTGTGCCGCTCGTGCTTCGGAGGAAGACCAGGTGACGCCTGTCATTTCTAGTAGCACTGGACTCTCGAGGCTGAGGCTGCTGAAAATAGCCATTCCAGCCCACCAATGAGAGGAGGCAGCGAGGCAGGGGGGGTCTGAATTCATTAATGAACTCACAGCGTGGGATATTGTTATATACTGTGTACTGAGAGCACGTTATTGATATTTGGCAACCGTGCATTGATATGATCTTGTATGTATGGCGGTATGTAAACATGGGTGGGTACCTGGGTACCTGGCCAGTGTTTCCGGTGCTTCGGCCTCCATTCTTCCCTGTGGCTAGGCCGGATGTAAACCCTCCGGTGCTGAACCGGGTGTGTAGCAGCCTGAAGAGATACTAGCAAAGCTATGCTAGTAGGATATATTAGGCAGACCCTGATCCCCCTCGTTTGTCTTATAGCGCCTCGACGACGCCATAATAATAATAATCATCTTTTCAAATGCCTCCCGCCCTCCGGAGCTCGCCGCGTTAATGAACCAGTGTGTGGACCATCGCCGAACGCCTTCTGTTAGGAGGAAATAGAAAGCCAGCTGGGGCGTGACTGGGAGGAGTGCATTGCACCAGGGGCAGGTACGGTTCCGGAACTGGAATGCTGTTGGGCTCGGAACGCAGGGGCTCAGGAGAAGCACCATGTTGGTCCTGATGTTGAGACACTTTCCGAGAGACACCCTCTCCCCGAGAGACACCCTCTCCCCGAGAGACACCCTCTCCCCGAGAGACACCCACTCCCCGAGAGACACCCTCTCCGAGAGACACCCTCGCCCCGAGAGACACCCTCTCCGAGAGACACCCTCCCCGAGACACCCTCTCCCCGAGAGACACCCTCTCCCCGAGAGACACCCTCTCCGAGAGACACCCTCGCCCCGAGAGACACCCTCTCCGAGAGACACCCCCTCTCCGAGAGACACCCTCTCCCCGAGAGACACCCTCTCCCCGAGAGACGCCCTCTCCGAGAGACACCCTCTCCCCGAGAGACACCCTCTCCAAGACACCCTCTCCCCGAGAGACACCCTCTCCGAGAGACACCCTTTCCGAGAGACACCCTCTCCGAGAGACGCCCTCTCCGAGAGACACCCTCCCCAAGACACCCTCTCCAAGACACCCTCTCCCCGAGAGACACCCTCTCCGAGAGACACCCCCTCCCCGAGAGACACCCTCTCCGAGAGACACCCTCTCCGAGAGACGCCCTCTCCGAGAGACACCCTCTGAAGAGACAAAACACCTCTCCCCGAGAGACACACTCTCCAAGACACCCTCTCCAAGACACCCTCTCCCCGAGAGACACCCTTTCCGAGAGACACCCTTTCCGAGAGACACCCTCCCCGAGAGACACCCTCTCCGAGACACACCCTCTCCCCGAGAGACACCCTCTCCGAGACACCCCCTCCCCGAGAGACACCCTCTCCCCGAGAGACACCCTCTCCCCGAGAGACACCCTCTCCGAGAGACACCCTCTCCGAGAGACACCCTCTCCCCGAGAGACACCCTCTCCCCGAGAGACACCCTCTCCCCGAGAGACACCCTCTCCGAGACACTCTCTCCGAGACACTCTCCCCGAGAGACACCCTCTCCGAGAGACACCCTTTCCGAGAGACACCCTCTCCGAGAGACGCCCTCTCCGAGAGACACCCTCTCCGAGAGACGCCCTCTCCGAGAGACACCCTCTCCGAGAGACACCCTCTCCCCGAGAGACACCCTCTCCCCGAGAGACACCCTCTCCAAGACACCCTCTCCAAGACACCCTCTCCCCGAGAGACACCCTTTCCGAGAGACACCCTTTCCGAGAGACACCCTTTCCGAGACGGAGCACCCTCTCGTCCGAGAGACGCCCTCCTCGTGGTGAGAGACGCCCTCTCCGAGAGACGCCCTCTCCGATGAGACGCTCCTCATCCGAGAGACCCCCTCTCCGAGAGACACCCTCTCCCCGAGAGACACCCTCTCCCCGAGACACCCTCTCCCCGAGAGACACCCTTTCCGAGAGACACCCTTTCCGAGAGACACCCTTTCCGAGAGACACCCTCTCCGAGAGACGCCCTCTCCGAGAGACGCCCTCTCCGAGAGACGCCCTCTCTGAGAGACACCCTCTCCGAGAGACATCCTCTCCGAGAGACACCCTCTCCCCTAGAGACACCCTCTCCAAGACACCCTCTCCCCGAGAGACACCCTCTCCAAGACACCCTCTCCAAGACACCCTCTCCCCGAGAGACACCCTTTCCGAGAGACACCCTCTCCGAGAGACGCCCTCTCCGAGAGACACCCTCTCCGAGAGACACCCTCTCCAAGACACCCTCTCCCCGAGAGACACCCTCTCCCCGAGAGACACCCTCTCCGAGAGACACCCTCTCCGAGAGACACCCTCTCCCCGAGAGACACCCTCTCCCCGAGAGACACCCTCTCCCCGAGAGACACCCTCTCCGAGAGACACCCTCTCCGAGAGACACCCTCTCCCCGAGAGACACTCTCTCCGAGAGACACCCTCTCCCCAAGAGACACCCTCTCCCCAAGAGACACCCTGTCCGAGAGACACCCTCTCCCCAAGAGACACCCTCTCCCAGAGAGACACCCTCTCCGAGAGACACCCTCTCCCCGAGAGACACCCTCTCCCCGAGAGACACTCTCTCCGAGAGACACCCTCTCCCCAAGAGACACCCTCTCCCCAAGAGACACCCTGTCCGAGAGACACCCTCTCCCCAAGAGACACCCTCTCCCCGAGAGACACCCTCTCCGAAACTCCCTCTCTCCGAGAGACACCCTCTCCTAAAGACACCCTCTCCTAAAGACACCCTCTTCGAGAGACACCCTCTCCGAGAGACACCCTCTCCGAAACTCCCTCTCTCCGAGAGACACCCTCTCTCTGAGAGACACCCTCTCCGAGAGACATCCTCTCCGAGAGACCCTCCGAGGGGTCAGGCACATCGAGAAGGGGCCTCGGGTGAGGCCAGTCAAGGACCGACAGCTGTGCCCAAGCCCCCGCTCTCCAGCGGATAGAGCGACGAGGCTGGGCTCATCATTCTGCAGACAGAACGCCATTGTGGCTGCATGTGACTCATCGCTGGCCATTGTTCGCTCGTCTCCTGGGCCCACACGTCTTGCCTCGTTCATCTGTAAGCCCGTCTTGCAGTTCTCTGAGTCATGAGCAGGATGATGAGTGCACAGTTGGGTTCCTGGACCTACAAAGACAAACTCGCAGAACCGCTCCACACCCTCGTCTTCAGAAGAAGAGCTGCACAAACAGCTGCACCCAGAGGAATCAGCCGAGAGGAACGAAACCTGGTGGCTAGGTTTGACATCGCGAGACACGCTAATGATTCGAGTCTCGGCCAAGATTACAGACGTCCAGCGAGCAGCGGTGTCCTCCAGGGGTCGTCCTGTTAGTGCAGCGCCATCGGCAGACGGCTGCACCACGCAGACCGTTACCACGACTGTCCTTAACACCACGTCACCGTCACCAAAGACTGCGGTGGTGTCGTACCAGACTGTCATGGAGGGACTCAGAACGGCAGCGGGTCATCTTCAGTGACGAGTCCCGCTTTAGTCTTGGTGGAGACGCCCAACGAACCCGTGTGTGGAGGCACCGTAGTCAGCACCGAGATGACCGGCTTCTCCCACGTCCAGAAGACCTGGTGTCCCTCCACCTCCACCCCTACCGCACCATCTGCAGGAACTGTGTGAGGATGTTCAAGCTGCATGGGATGGATTATCACAGGACTCCATTAGGAACCTCTACAGCTCCATACCGAGACGTCTGGCGTGTTGGGTTAGCGAACACGGCGGCCCGACGCCATACTGAGAGACAGACTTCTGTATGTGTAGCTCAATAAATATTGATCATATCAGTCTAAATTTATTATCAGTTATTGATCCTGGTCACCTTTATCCTCCTTCCCCACACACCATAAAGCTGGTATGCTCCTTATCCACCGTTCCCTCTCCCGTCCCGTCTGACCTCCGCTACCTGGGCAGATTATGACAGGATGTCATCGTTATTCCCTGCTGCGTACCGGATTAAAGTCGGAGCGAGGGATTTGAGCACAGCGAAGTGGCAGTCCCTCCCTAAACCTCCGGAGGACGGGTCATGTGGCTCTGACAGCAGGAGGCCACAGTCAACGGTATCACGACCCACAGCGCTGGAGGCACAGGATAGAAATGAATATCTGTTTTGGTTCACTATATATATACACACCACCTGCTTTATTAGCTCCACCTCCTTGAACCTCCACCCACTGTCCATGTCATCAGCTCCACTGACCGTACAGGACACTCTGTAGGTGTACAGGTCCAGACTGGAGTCCATCTGTTTCTCTGTGTACTGTATTACCCTGTTCTTCAATGGTAAGGACCCCCACAGGACCACCACAGAGCAGGGATGATGTGGGTGGTGGATCATTCTCAGCACTGCTGCATCATTGCTGGGATACACGGTCACTCAAACGGCCAGTCCAGGCTGCACGATAGCTGGGATACAGGCTCACTCAAGAGGCCAGTCCAGGCTGCATCATAGCCGGGATATACGGTCACTCAAGCGGCCAGTCCAGGCTGCATCATCGCTGGGATATACGGTCACTCAAGCGGCCAGTCTAGGCTGCATCATAGCCGGGATATACGGTCACTCAAGCGGCCAGTCCAGGCTGCATCATAGCCGGGATACACGGTCACTCAAGCGGCCAGTCCAGGCTGCATCATCGCTGGGATACACGGTCACTCAAGCGGCCAGTCCAGGCTGCACGATAGCTGGGATACACGGTCACTCAAGCGGCCAGTCCAGGCTGCATCATCGCTGGGATACACGGTCGCTCAAGCGGCCAGTCCAGGCTGCATCATCGCTGGGATACAGGGTCACTCAAGCGGCCAGTCCAGGCTGCATCATCGCTGGGATACACGGTCACTCAAGCGGCCAGTCCAGGCTGCATCATCGCTGGGATACACGGTCACTCAAGCGGCCAGTCCAGGCTGCATCATCGCTGGGATACACGGTCACTCAAGCGGCCAGTCCAGGCTGCATCATCGCTGGGATACAGGGTCGCTCAAGGGGCCAGTCCAGGCTGCATCATCGCTGGGATACACGGTCACTCAAGCGGCCAGTCCAGGCTGCATCATCGCTGGGATACAGGGTCACTCAAGAGGCCAGTCCAGGCTGCATCATCGCTGGGATACAGGGTCACTCAAGCGGCCAGTCCAGGCTGCATCATCGCTGCAAGACCGTGCCACTAAGGCAGCCTCACAGCCGCGGTACATCTTCCGCCTGTCGGCTCGAGTCTCACGCAAGCCCTCTGCCCTCACACGACCTTACGAACACCACCAAGCTCCATATCCCCCACTCCCCCGCCTTTACCCTTCACTTTAACCTCACCGTGAGGCCATCAGCCATGAGTCAGCAGTCTCCTGAAGGGCTGAGCGCTGGAGAGGTGTGACAGCTCCAGAGGGCCCGGTGGAGGAGCCAGTAGGGATCGGTATGCGGCGCACGAGCGAGCGAGCTATAGAAGATCGATACGCTGGCCGAGGGCAGACGGGAGACGCCGTGATACTACGCCTGCGCAGTGCATTCAAGGGGGCCGGTAGCTCCTCCCTCGCTGACTATGGCGTCTCACATCTGAACGGGTATAAATAGTTGGTAAGCCTCGCACCTTTCTGGTCTGAAACAACAGCTGGTGCACACGCAGCGCTGCGTCAGCAGAGTTAAACAAACCGCTAGGAGCTCAATCAGCACGGGGGACCTCACGCCGAGACCCCAACAACTAGGCACGCATTACCGGCTGGTCTAGTTAAGGTTCAGTCGGGATAATCAAGACCTCCCAGCCAGGAGTAAACAAGGCTTTATCAACACTCATCCATGATCAGCCGCACCCAGGAGGAGGTGTGGGAGTGCGGGTGTGTTGGGAAGGAGGATAAAGGAGACCAGGATCAAT
>JAMWET010006806.1:167500-183864 GCA_024036415.1 Prochilodus magdalenae
GTGCCTCTTGCGACTCGGAGGAAGCGTGAGTCAGCGCGTGTGACCGGCGCGTAGACGCGAGCCGCCTGTGAACCTGCTGCTGCTGAGAGGCAGCGCCTCGGCCTGATCAGCTTTAATAAGCACAGTGACTCAGAGAGCCGGGAGAGCGTGTATCCAGCACGCGCCGCCTCCCTCGCAGTCTGGTGCCGCACATCTGCTGCACTGCGCAGCTGACCTCAGCTCTCCCTGCCTCACCTTCTCACCGCGGCTCACCCTGCCTCCGGTTCTGAATACTAACAAGCTGTTGCCCTTCCTCGGACACTCGGACTTCCTCTGCCTCCTGCTGTTTCTGAGGTTGAAAAGTTTATCGTCCCAAACGAGGTCACACTCTTGAGTATGAAGGGGCGTTACCCCTGGGGACGGCCCACACCTGCCCACACCTGGTGTTGTGAGTGAGGCTGACCACTGGCCAGTGTCCTCGAGGCAGGGATACATGAGGCGGGATGGTGAAATGTCCCGACTGGGCTCAAGTTGGGCGAACGTGCAGGCTGTACCCTTCATGAGCGTCTCCGGAATACTCCTTGCGCCAACTCTGGACGACATGGGCCCAGTGGCACGGTGCCCTGTCCCGCTGGAATGTCCATGAAGGGCAGGGGTCAATGATGTGGACCCTACCAAGGACATGGGAACACCCCACACCAGTATGGAACCACCACCACCACTCCTTGCCATGGGCACGCTGCCCCGTGTTCAGCCTCACTTCCAAGACAGCACCTCCCAACCTGAACAGGTGTGGGCGTTCCCAAGCCGTCCCCTGAGGTTCCCCGATGTCCCCTGAAAATCATAGGTACTACATTTACTCCACGCGGTGTTGGGGTGTGGTGTTTTTCAGATCGTGTCCGCGGTGCAGTACTGCCACCAGAAGAAGATCGTACACAGGGATCTCAAGGTAAGTCTTCTGGTTGGGTTTTGAGCTTCTAGAACCGTTCTAGACAGGTCTGATCTGCTAAAGTAGATGGTTTTCTAGTGTTCTAGATTCAGAAGTAATGTCAACAAGCTCTCCGGACAGAAAAAGGGTTCCCTTGTGGGTTTAGGGTGGTAGTACCTTCAGGCTCCTGCAGGTGGCGCTGCAAGAAAGTGATGGGGGTACTAGAAACCCCTGTGGGGTGCGAGTGACGGGATCCGTAGGTTGTTAGAGTTAGAGGGGACTCGTTTTTGGTTTGGTGAGCTTATTAGCATTAGCATTAGCGTTAGCATTAGCACAGTAGCTGCTAGTTCCAGGTCTCTTCATCGTCCCTCTCTTAACCAGGCGGAGAACCTGCTGCTAGATGCCGACATGAACATCAAGATCGCCGACTTCGGCTTCAGCAACGAGTTCACGGTGGGCAGCAAGCTGGACACGTTCTGCGGCAGCCCCCCGTACGCCGCCCCCGAGCTGTTCCAGGGCAAGAAGTACGACGGGCCGGAGGTGGACGTGTGGAGTCTGGGGGTCATCCTGTACACCCTCGTCAGCGGCTCACTGCCGTTCGACGGACAGAACCTGAAGGTGACCCTCCGCTACATACTCAGTAGAGCTTCATGTGCTACATCCACACCACACACACTCATCATCAAAGGAACAGCCGCACCCGGGAGGAGGTGCGGGGGTGCGGGTGTGTTGGGAAGGAGGATAAAGGTGACCAGGATCAATACCTGATGATCGCTAACCCAACAAGCCAGACGTCTCGGTATGGAGCTGTGGAGGTTCCTGATGTTGTCCTGTGATAATCCATCCCATGCAGCTTGAACATCCTCACACGGTTCCTGCAGATGGTGCGGTAGGGGTGGAGGTGGAGGGACACCAGGCTGTTGGGTCAGTCAGGTACAGATATAAGACCCGCCCTCTCTTACGGAACTGGAATCATTAGCACCACCTGTCGTTCCTGTGGGCTGGCTCCTTCTTGGTGCAGCTGTGGGCAGGTATAGGTTAGTCGGGTTAGGTGGAGTAGCGGTACCGGATGGGAGGAAGTAGTGTCGGTTTCTATGGTAACCACTCTGAATGACTTTGTGTACGTCTCTGATGATGGTGTCGTTCCAGGAGCTGAGAGAGAGAGTGCTGAGAGGAAAGTACCGCATCCCCTTCTACATGTCCACCGACTGCGAGAACCTGCTGAAGAGGCTCCTGGTGCTGAACCCCATCAAGCGTGGGAGTTTAGAGGTGAGGTCTCCACCCCTTGCTCCAGTCACGTCATGCGTGTCCCCAAGCCCTTCCTGTTGACCTTCTGGCTCATCTGCTTTGTTAGCAAATCATGAAGGACAGATGGATGAACATGGGCCATGAGGAGGAGGAGCTGCAGCCCTATGCAGAACCCGAGCCGGACTTCAAGGACAACAAGAGGATCGGTCAGTACCTCACACGTCGGTCCAGTGAACCGCTTCCTTTCAAATCGACGCTCTGTGTTTTCCTTGTTTTCTATCTAGAACTTTACATCTACATTTACACAGCGCCTCGGATGCTAGGTTTAGCTATTGCTAAATGGCAAGAATTATCTAGAACATTACATCTACATTAATAATATAATCACTTTAGCTGCTAGTGTTGGCTAATTCTAAATGCCAAGAACTATCTAGAACATTACATCTACATTAATAATATAATCACTTTAGCTGCTAGTGTTAGCTAATTCTAAATGCCAAGAACTATCTAGAACATTACATGTACGTTAATACAGTGCCTCGGCTGTTAGGTTTAGCTAATGCTAAATGGCAAGAATTATCTAGAACTTCACATCTACGTTAATTCAGTGCCTCCCCTAATGCTAAATGGCAATAATTATCTAGAACATTACAGCTACATTAATCTATTACTTTAGCTGCTAGTGTTAGCTAATTCTAAATGCCAAGAACTATCTAGAACATTACATCTACGTTAATACAGTGCCTCAACTCTTAGGTTTAGCTATTGCTAAATGGCAAGAATTATCTAGAACTTCACATCTACGTTAATACAGTGCCTCCCCTAATGCTAAATGGCAAGGATTATCTAGAACATTACATCTACTTTAATATTTTACTTTAAGTGCTAGTGTTGGCTAATTCTAAATGCCAAGAAGTATCTAGAACATTACATGTACGTTAATACAGTGCCTCGGCTGTTAGGTTTAGCTAATGCTAAATATCAAGAACTATCTAGAACATTACATCTACATTAATACAGTGCCTCGGCTGTTAGGTTTAGCTAATGCTAAATACCAAGAACTATCTAGAACATTACATCTACATTAATACAGTACCTCCGCTGTTAGGTTTAGCCAATGCTTAATGCCAAGAACTATCTAGAACATTACATCTACATTAATATTTTACTTTAGGCGCTAGTGTTAGCTAATTCTAAATGCCAAGAACTATCTAGAACATTACATCTACATTTATACAGTGCCTCGGCTGTTTGGTTTAGCTAATACTAAATGGCAAGGGTTATCTAGAACATTACATCTACATTAATATATTACATTAGCTGCTAGTGTTGGCTAATTCTAAATGCCAAGAACTATCTAGAACATTACATCTACATTTATACAGTGCCTCGGCTGTTTGGTTTAGCTAGTACTAAATGGCAAGGGTTATCTAGAACATCACATCTACGTTAATATATTACATTAGCTGCTAGTGTTAGCTAATTCTAAATGCCAAGAACTATCTAGAACATTACATTTACGTTAATACAGTGCCTCGACTGTTAGGTTTAGTTAATACTAAATGCCAAGAACTATCTAGAACATTACATCTACATTAATACAGTGCCTCGGCCGTTAGGTTTAGCTAATGCTAAATGCCAACAACTATCTAGAACATTACATCTACATTTATACAGTGCCTCAGCTGTTAGGTTTAGCCAATGCTTATTGACAAGGATTATCTAGAACATCACATCTACTTTAATATTTTACTTTAGCTGCTAGTGTTAGCTACTGCTGAACACCACACCTATCTAGAACATAACATCTATGTTAGTATATTATTTTAGTTGATAGCGGTAGCTAATGCTAAATGGCACAACTATCTAGAACATAACATATATGTTAATATATTACTTTGGCTGCCAGTGTTAGCGCATGCTAAACAGCACAACTGTCTAGAACATTACATCTAACTTAATATATTACTTTGGCTGATAGTGTTAATCAATGCTAAATGGCAAGAACTATCTAGAGCATTACATTTATGGTAATATATTACTTTAGCTAATAGCATTAGCTAATGCTAAATGGCACAGCTATCTAGAACATTACATGTACGTCAATATATTACTTTAGCTGCTAGTGTTAGCTATTGCTAAATGGCACAATTACCTAGAACATTACCTCTACGTTAATATATTACTTTAGCTGATGGTGTTAGCTAATGCTAAACAGCACATCTATCTAGAACATTACCTTTATGTTAATACAGTACTAAGGCTAAGCACCATAACCTCTCTAGAACATCTCTGTTGATTTATTACCTCAGCTGTTAGTGTAAACCAGGGATAAATGGCAATACCTATCTAGAACATTACACCTTAGTAAACATACACTGACACACCTAAGGTCATGTGATATCAGTGTGTAAACTGTCTATGAAGTGTCCTCGGGGACAGTGTTAGCTGGGGTTCCGCTCTGGGGTTCCGGCAGGAACAAGATCATCAGTTAGGTGGCTCCTTCTCCTGCACACCAGCTACCTGCAGAAAAGGGAACCCTCCTACCTTAACATTGCTCTTCTGTATCCCCACCGCACACGGGACACTGTGGAGCGAGGAATGGTAAGTCCCCACACAACTTTGGAATGGGACGTCCCATCTGTCTGGCTCCCACGATCATTCAAACTCAGCCTCACTCACAGGACAACCCCTCACACATTATACAGGTGTGGGGGTTCCCAAGCCGTCCCCTGGTGGACACCTCTGGTATCACATGACTTTTGGTATGCTGCTGTGTATGATGGTTCCTGACTGTCCCTCAGCACTGATTGGGAACGTTATCCTTCTGCACAGTGCAGGCTGATTTGGCTGGCTCCCTGAGGCCACAGTATGTATGGCTCGTTTCCGCCATCTTGTGGTGGGCACCAGTACTGCAGCCTGTAGTCCTCTGACGTCATGTGAACTCGTTGTTAGTTCCTAGGTGGAACCTGATAGGCCCGATCACGCCGGCTGCATCCTGGCTGGTTTTCCTGCTTCCTGCATTAGCATTTAAGCTAACCTGCTCCTCAAATTTGCGCTTCTGGGTGCAGGAAGGTAACGGTACGGTGGCGGAAATGGCGCCGTCTCACCGGAGCTCATCTCTGTGTGGTGTGTTCCTCAGAGCTGATGGTGACGATGGGATTCCCGAAGGATGAGATCACTGAGGCCCTTGTGGGACAGAAATACGACGAGGTCATGGCTACGTACCTCCTACTGGGCAGGAAGACGCCCGAGGTTAGTGTGCATGAGGGGACGGAGACGTGCATGGGACAGGGTCCATAGTAAGCTCACAGCAGGGCAGAAGTCTGAGACCACCCTTCAGGTATTTGATTTCTGAGTTTGTGTTTGGGAATACCATTGGATTGGAAATGCCGAACCAGCTTCCAGGACTGAGCTTTTGGGGTTGCGGATAATGATCCCTGCTGATTGACTTGGGAAAACTGAATACAAGTCTTTGGCTGTGTTCAGACTGCCAACCCAAATCGGAATTTTGTCAGATCTGGATTGTATCCCGATAGATTTCCGATATTCCGATCTGATTTTAGCGACGGGTCCGGATGTTCTCGGGGCTCAAATCCCATTTCAATGTGTCTATTGCGCCACGCGCCAAACAACGGCAAAGT
Source organism: Prochilodus magdalenae (assembly GCA_024036415.1). Classification (NCBI taxonomy): domain Eukaryota; kingdom Metazoa; phylum Chordata; class Actinopteri; order Characiformes; family Prochilodontidae; genus Prochilodus; species Prochilodus magdalenae. The sequence continues at coordinate 173,300 of JAMWET010006806.1, forward strand.
CAAATCCAGAGTGACGGAACATTGGGATGCAGGAAAAATGGCAAAGTTGATACTTATTCCAGAGAATTCCACAGAATTCCAGAGAATTCCAGAGAATTCCACAGACACAACCAGCCATGGCTCAGCTTTACACTTCCATAGCTCTTTTCCTCCGGCATGCTGCCGATGCCAAGATCCCAAGATCCGTGATGCAAGTGGCGAAGGTCGTGGCGCTGCCGTCACCGTGTAAAGTCGTTGACGCCTCCATATTCCCAAAAATATCAGGAGGGAAACTAAAGATCGTTCCGAACCCAGTGGAAAAGCGGGCCCGCGGTTCGGCAGATCTGAGGAAGCGTATAGCGTCACACGCCAAACAACGGCAAAGTCAAATCCAGAGTGACGGAAGCATCGGGATTCAGGAAAAGTTCAAAGTTGATACTTATTCCAGAGAATTCCACAGAATTCCAGAGAATACCACAGACACAACCAGCGATGGCTCGTGCTCAGTCGCTCAGCCTTACACTTCCATAGCTCTTTTCCTCCGGCATGCTGCCGATGCCAGGATCTCAGGATGCAAGTGGCGAAAGGTCCTGGCGCTGCCGTCACCGTGTAAAGTCGTTGACGCCGCCTTATTCCCAAAAATATCAGGAGGGAAACTAAAGATCGCTCCAAAGCCAGTGGAAAAGTGGGCCCGCGGTTCGGCAGATCCGAGGAAGCAGCGCCAGCTTTGGCACCGGTGCTGGAAAAGAGGACTCACCAAGAGCTTAATGATCGAACCGGGAGCAGCTCCCTCGGCAAGGTTGGAATACGGCGGCGGGGCAGCCGAGCTACTTCCTCACCCTCTCATGTTGGACTGGTTCCGCTCCTACGGCTAGGGTTGGTCGGATTAAACCATACGGGACGCGATTGGTTCCGTATTCCGAACACATGTCACTCACACGCGACCCCGCCCCCAGACCCGCCCCTCGCCCTTTATATTTATTTCTGAAAGGTGGCAACTGTACCTACAGCGCTACCGTGGCTCACTGTCACCTCCTCATAATCATTCGGCTCTCCGACCTGTGCTTTGGTAGACCCTAGGTTTGGTAGACCCTATGAAGGAGCACTAGCATTGGCACTTGGAGAACCTGCCGGGGGCCAGGAATTCGGCACATCGGCAGTGCCAGTGTGCCAGTCCACACCGACACAGTGTAACGTCTATAGCAGCAGAGCGGACCAGGCTGGCAGAGCGGACCATGTGTTCGGTGCTTTGTGTGTGGATGTGTGATGGTCCTGTCCTATTCAGACACTAGGGGGCAGCATATCACCTCCTCCCTCCTCACACCAGTCCGGAAGTAGCGCTCCGAGTTCAGCATCAGTGAGTTCAACTTCCTCCCGTTCCTCTTTAAGAGCGTCTTCAGCCATGGAAGGTGGTGTCACCATCAGGTGCCAAGTGGTATTACAAGACAGGACCGGCCAGGGCTAGCTGGTTAGCATGCTAGCCACGGTAGGTAGCCTTGTTACTTAACACGCTTAACGCTAATCTGAGTTTCTGTGTTGTGCTCTTCCTCTCGTCAGTTTGAAGGCAGCGAGTCGCTGTCCAACAGCAACCTGTGTCCCAGGCCCCGCCCCACCAGCGACATCAACAACAGCTCCAGCCCGTCCCCGGCGCACTCCAAGGTCCAGCGCAGCGTGTCGGCCACTCAGAAGCAGCAGCGGAGGTTCAGCGATCACGGTGGGGATGACATACAGCCAAGTAAAGTAACAGAACCCCGGTTCCCCCTCCGGCTCTCTGCATGCGGTCACGGTGTGTCTGGTGCCCCCTGCTGGCCGACGGCCCCTTAAGAAACTTCCCCTTGGCTTTCCGATGCACCTGATTGTCTCTGGGTGAAAGGTCTCTTTGCTCCAATCAGTGAGCTTCTGTCTTTGGTATTTCTGACTGGCCAGGGCGGTAGCACTGGTCTGCCTTGGGGTGGCGCTGTAGCAGAGCGAGACGTTGGTACCGTCCCGTCAAATACAGAACCGTCTCTTATGTGTTGAGTACTGAACTGATTGGGGGTATGTATAGTTTCTAAAGAAGTGCATATTAGCATAGAGAGTTAGCAGCTAGCTAGCCAGTGCGGGAGTAGCCAGCCAACATGGGGACCCCACCCATATACCACGGGGTATATTGCCCACTAGGTGTCTCTGAAAGACACATTACCTAGAAGGCGCTAATACCCCCCACCATTCTACATCAGACCCTGGCTTTTTGGATGATGGATACAACCTCCATTGTGTCCGTCTTAGCTACGCCTTAGCTAGTGAGCTAGCTAGCCCCCTTTGTCAGCTCGTTTGACTGACAAGCCTGACAAACAACTGGAACATGAAGATGTGGATCTCTGCAGGAAACACCCTAGAACCCTACACACCGCATAGACTATATCAGCAGTGTGCCAGCGGATGCTAGCATGGGCTAGGCTAGCTAGCCTGCTAGCTAGAGCCCCCTGCCATCAGATCTAGAATGATAACTGAGTATTTATTTTGACTAAGGGTCTATTCAACTAATGAGAACCTCAGCCAGTGCAGTAGAGGCCAGAACCTGGACCTGAAGGTACCGGATATGTCCATCCAACTGGACGTTGATCATGATTGTGGACTGCTGAGATGTCCTACAATGACAGAGCGGGGTCAGCGGATGTTGAGGGTCATAGGTCACAGAGGTCACCAACTTCCTACAGAGTCCATCACTACAGACCTCCAACCTTCATGTGTCCTTCAGATCAGCTCAGGAACAGTGTGTAGAGCTTCATGGAATGGGTTTCCATGGCGAGCAGCTGCACCCAAGCCTTACATCACCAAGCGCAGTGCAGAGCGTGGAACGCAGTGGTGTAGAGCTCCACCCCTGGACTCTAGAGCAGTCGAGGCGTGTTCTCACACATGTCACTCAGGTTCATATGGGTTTGATGGCAGACGAGCGAATACTTTAGGCAGTGTAGTGAATGTCAGACTGGATCAGATTCGATGTTCCGATCCCCACATAGTCATATCTGTTACCGCACCTCCTGCTCCGGTATCAGGCCGGTACCCTGTTACCCTGATCTGCCGTCTCTAACTGCTATGTTTAGGTTATTGATGGTGTGAAGTTGGTGTGAGGTTGGTTTGAGGTTGCTGTGAGGTTGGTGTGAGGTTGGTTTGAGGTCGGTGTGAGGTCAGTGTGAGGTCGGTGTGCGGTTGGCGTGAGGTTGGTGTGAGGTTGGTGTGAGGTTGGTTTAAGGTTGGTATGAGGTTGGTTTAATGTTGGTGTGAGGTTGGGTTGAGGTTGGTGTGAGGGTGGTGTGAGGGTGGTGTAAGGTTGGTTTGAGGTTGGTGTGAGGTTGATTTGAGGTTGGTGTGAGGATTGGTGTGAGGATTGGTGTGAGGTTGGTGTGAGGTTAATGTGTGAGGTTGGTGTGAGGTTGGTGTGCGGTTGGTTTGAAGTTGGTGTGAGGTTGGTGTGAAGTTGGGTTGAGGTTGGTTTGAAGTTGGTGTGAGGTTGGGTTGAGGGTGGTGTGAGGGTGGTGAGGTTGGTGTGAGGGTGGTGAGGTTGGTGTGCGGTTGGTGTGCGGTTGGTGTGTGGTTGGTGTGAGGTTGGGTTGAGGTTGGTTTGAAGTTGGGTTGAGGTTGGTTTGCGGTTGGTGTGAGGTTGGGTTGAGGTTGGTTTGAAGTTGGTTTGAGGTTGGTGTGCGGTTGGTATGAGGTTGGTTTAAGGTTGGGTTGAGGTTGGGTTGAGGTTGGTTTGAGGTTGGTTTGAGGTTGGTGTGACGTTGGGGTGAGGTTGGTGTGCGGTTGGTGTGAAGTTGGGTTGAGGTTGGTTTGAAGTTGGTGTGAGGTTGGTGTGCGGTTGGTGTGCGGTTGGTGTGAGGTTGGTTTGAGGTTGGTGTGAGGGTGGTTTGAGGTTGGTTTGCGGTTGGTGTGAGGTTGGTGTGAGGTTGGTTTGAGGTTGGTGTGAGGTTGGTGTGAGGGTGGTTTGAGGTTGGTTTGCGGTTGGTGTGAGGTTGGTGTGAGGTTGGGTTGAGGTTGGTTTGCGGTTGGTGTGAGGTTGGGTTGAGGTTGGTTTGAAGTTGGTTTGAGGTTGGTGTGCGGTTGGTATGAGGTTGGTTTAAGGTTGGGTTGAGGTTGGGTTGAGGTTGGTTTGAGGTTGGTGTGAGGTTGGTGTGAGGTTGGTGGACGCAGGCCTGCTCTGCCGTTATTCGTCCGTACACTCGTTTAAGCTCTGGGTCGTACGGGTCTTACATAGGCCTCTGTGCTTGTCTGTCTGTGTGTGGTCTCCCAGTGGGTCCCGCTGTCCCGCCAGCTGTGCCCTACACTAAGCGCCCCCCGGTCCCCTGTGTGGAGAGTGAGCAGAAGGACGAGTGGGACGGTTCGCGCAAGCTGCTGGGCTCCGGCTCCAAGGCAGACGTCCCAGCGTCTCCTCTGGCCGGGCAGGACAGGAAGAAGGCCGCTACTGCAGCCGGAGTAAGAGTTCTCTCCTCTCTCTCTCTCTCTCTCTCTCTCTCTCTCTCTCTCTCTCTCTCTCTCTCTCTCTCTCTCTCTCTCTCTCTCTCTCTCTCTCTCTCTCTCTCTCTCTCTCTCTCTCTCTTCACCTCACACATACTGACCCGGACTGAGACCCCCTCTGTTGGTCCTCTCTGATGTCGTTGCAGACTAATGGAGGCATGGCTCGGAGGAACACCTACGTGTGCGAGCGCTCGGCTGACCGGTACTCCGCCATACCCAACGGCAAAGACAGCAGGTTAGCAACGCTAGCTCACACTCCCCGTCAACCCCATCACCTCCCCCGTCCACCCCATCACCTCCCCCGTCCACCCCATCACCTCCCCCGTCCACCCCATCACCTCCCCCGTCCACCCCATCGGCTCCACTGACCAACCCCATCAGCTCCACTGACCAACACTATCAGCTCCACTGACCAACACTATCAGCTCCACTGACCAACACTATCAGCTCCACTGACCAACCCCATCGGCTCCACTGACCAACCCCATTCATCAGCTCCCACTGACCAAACCCTCGGGCCTCCACCCATCAGCTCCACTGACCAACCCCATCAGCTCCACTGACCAACCCCATCAGCTCCACTGACCAACCCCATCAGCTCCACTGACCAACCCCATCAGCTCCACTGACCAACCCCATCAGCTCCACTGACCAACACTATCAGCTCCACTGACCAACCCCATCAGCTCCACTGACCAACCCCATCAGCTCCACTGACCAACACTATCAGCTCCACTGACCAACACTATCAGCTCCACTGACAACACTATTCACTCGACCTGACCAACCCATCGTGGCTCCACTGACCAACCCCCATCAGCTCCACCCTGACCCAACAACACTCCACTGACCAACACAATCAGCTCCACTGACCAACCCCATCAGGCTCCACTGGACCAAACCCCATCAGCTCCACTGACCAACCCATCAGCTCCACTGACCAAACTATCAGCTCCACTGGACCAACCCCATCCCACACCTCGTGTCACTGAACAACACAATCAGCTCCACTGACCAACCCCATCAGCTCCACTGACCAACCCCATCGGCTCCACTGACCAAACCCCATCAGCTCCCACTGACCAATCAGCTCCACTGGACGCACACACCCCAAGTTCCACTGACCAACCCCATCAGCTCCACTGACCAACCCCATCAGCTCCACTGACCAACACTATCAGCTCCACTGACCAACCCCATCGGCTCCACTGACCAACCCCATCAGCTCCACTGACCAACCCCATCAGCTCCACTGACCAACCCCATCACCCCCCCCCCCCTCCCCCCCCCCCCACCACCCCATCAGCGCCACTCCGAAGCTATCCTGCTCCCCCTCCACTCCCCCCCCCCACACTGAACCACACACCATCAGCTCCACACCTGACCCAAAACACCCATCAGCTCCACTGACCAACACCATCAGCTCCACTGACCAACCCCATCAGCTCCCCTGACCAACCCCATCAGCTCCACTGACCAACCCCATCAGCTCCACTGACCAACCCCATCGGCTCCACTGACCAACCCCATCAGCTCCACTGACCAACACTATCAGCTCCACTGACCGTACAGGACACTCTGTAGGTGTACAGGTCCAGACTGTAGTCCATCTGTTTCTCTGGACCCCCACAGGACCCCCACAGGACCACCCAGAGCTTTAAAGTGGCTTACATCTCTGCCTTTGCCCTCTCTCTCTCTCTCTCTCTCTCTCTCTCTCTCCCCCCCCCTCTCTCTCTCTCTCTCTCTCTCTCTCTCTCTCCCTCTCTCTCCCTCCCCCCCTCTCCCCAGTTTGACAGAAGTCTCTGGCAGTACCACTTCAGCTTCCGGAGCTGTGTCGGCCCTGGCGTCCACGAGACCGCGGCACATCAAGTCTATGTCTACCTCTGGCACCTCCTCTAAAACGGCCCTGCCCCCCATCGAGGACAACAGCGAATACAAGCCGAGGTGAGGAACCTGGTCCACTGTGGTGTCTGAGCTCAGCGGGCCTGATTCCCAGCTGGGTCGTCAGGGCCATTTCGAGTTCAAGCCTTCAGTGTTATGGACCCTAGACTACCATGGTGCAGTTCTAACCTCGTGCACAAGATGGCGCTGTTTCATTCCACTTGTCTTAAGTGTTTGTGTCAACCTCACGAATAACCCACATACACCCACCGGCCAGTGTGTTAGCTCCACCTCCTCGTATGTCCACTCGCTGTCCACTGTCTCACCATGTGTTTGACGGCTCGGCGCAGACACCGGACAGTAGCTAGAACGTTTGATCCGTGTCTGATTTTATTCGGTTCTTTCCAGCTCAAGTCCCAGGCCCCCTTCTACCTCGCCCTCGACTCACAGCATCAGCACCCCGGAGCGCACGCGCTTCCCCAGAGGGACCACCAGCAGGAGCACCTTTCACGGAGCCCAGCTGCGCGACCGCCGGAGTGCTACCTACAACGGCCCGCCCGCCTCACCCACGATTTCTCACGACACGGGGGCTCTGGCTCCGGCTCGCAGGGGCACCTCCACAGGCATCATCAGCAAGATCACCTCCAAGTTTGTGCGCAGGTCAGCGGACCACCCACTTCGCTTGCTGTGCTGTGATACATGTGAGAGAGATGAGTGATGCTTTATGTTTATATAGGCCTAGGAATATATAAACATAAAGCATATGTATATATATATATATATATATAAATAAATAAAAATAAAAAATCTTATATAATTATATTTATATAATTATATTTTATTATATAAAAATATTATGAAAACAAACTTTACTGCATTGACACTTCCTTATTTAAACAGGGGAAAATTATTATTATTATTATTGTTATTATTATTATGATTATCATTATTATTATTACTATTATTATTATTATTATTATTATTATTTAAAGAATTACTGGAGCGATTATTTCTGATATAAAGTGAAGGCAAATCTTATTATTTATTAATATTATTTTTAATAGTTAGAAAACGATTACAGCAGTCATTTCTGATGTAGAGAAACTTTATACTTTTATTTATATTTTATATATTTAATTTAAATCTGATGTACAAATTTTTTTTTTTATAAATTGCATTTATTTATTTAATGTTTTTTTTTAATTAATTATTATATAATTATTATATAATTATTTTTATTTTATTTTATATATATATATATATATATATATATATATATATATATATATATATATATATATAAAACGCTTCCTTATTTAAACAGGAGAAAATTATTATTATTATTATTATTATTATTATTATCGTTATTAATATTATGATTATCATTATTATTATTATTATTATTATTATTATTATTATTATTATCATTATTATTAACGAATTACTGCAGCGATTATTTCTGATATAAAGTGAAGGCAAACCTTATTAATTCTTAATATTATTTTTAATAGTAAGAAAACAAATTACAGCAGTCATTTCTGATGTAGAGAAACTCATATATTTTATTTTTATATTTTATATGTATGTAATTTAAATCTGATGTACAAAATATTTTTTTTATTTATTTATAAATAACATTTATTTATTTAATGTTTTTTATTATTTTTTAAATTAATTATAATATTATTATTATAGAATTATTTTTTTATTATTCATAATAATTACCATAATAATAATAACAATAATAATAATAATATGTGATGTGTGATGTGTTTACTCGAAATCGTGGTTTCATGACTCTTTGGTACCGACCAATCACAGGTGTTGTTGGTTTTGGTCCCATGTGCATGACACTGCAGGCACGGCCTCCGCCCGGCGCCGGCAATAGCTGGTTATCTCCACGGTTACGTCTTAAGCCAAAGCAAAATCCATCTCCTCAGGAAAGTAGCCGAAGCCTATAAAAGGCGGCACCCAGGGGTCCACACACACACCACAACATACAGTAAGACCCAAGTTCAGTTCCAAGTCCGGAGTTTAACGACGAGCACTGGCTGGTTCCTAGCCGCAGCAGAAACCCTTAACGCCCCTGTTCTCTTTGTTGTAAAACACCATTCTCTTTCAGGTCTTCCAGGAGGTAGGCGACCGATTCCGAATGGTCCATGTCTGTCCACACCGCCCCCTCTCACTCCCTGTACGCCCCAGTCCCACCCGAACCTGATGTTGCCCGGCATGTAGCCAAGGCCTACCTGCACGGTTTAGCCACCTGACCAGGCCACAGCTCTCGTTTAAGGTGGCAGTTGAGCGTGCTAGTTCGCCCACTTATCCTGTTTGCTGTAACTGTCGCTGTGTTCTCTGGGATGCACGTCTCACCGTCTTCTGATTGTCTTGGAGCGCTCTGTGTGGACCGGGAGGCATGGGTCCTGAAATGACCCCTGTGGAGACTCTCCGGCAGCCCGGCACTGTGTTGTGATTGTGTGTAGGTCGGCCCAGCGATGCTGCCTATGCTAATCTCGTGTGGCTCTGCTTGTTTTTGAGGGTTCCGAGTGAGGTGCGAGAGCCAGCGAGGCAACGAACCGAGGCGCCAAGGTGAGGGTTTTGGGATAATGTGGGTTAATGTCTGTGTGTGGGTATGTGTGTGTGTGTTACACCCATCCTCCAAAGATCAACTGCAACCGGAAGGTGCGCAGAAGGTTGTGTTGGGAAGGTGTGGTTGGCTTAACCCAAACACGCCCAAACGTCTCGGTATGGAGCTGTGGAGGTTCCTAGAATGGGTCCTGTGATAATCCATCCCATGCAGGCTTGAAACATCCTCACACAGGTCCTGCAGATGGTGCGTGGTAAGGGAGGAGGTGGAGGGACCCACCAGTGTCTTGACTGGCGCGAAATTGTGCAGCAGACAAACCGTTCATCTAACGGTTTTTGGCTGACCCGGTGCCTCCCACCCCACACCCCCCCCCAAAAAAAAAAAAAAAAACGGGGTTCGTTGGGCGGGTCTCCACCAAGGACCTAAAGCGGGACTCGTCAATGAAGATGACCCGGCTGCCATTCTGAGTCACACCTATGACACAGTTCTGGTTACGACAACCACTGCAGGTCTTTACGTTGACGCCGTTGACGGTGGTGTGTTAAAGGACGAGTCGTGGTTATACGTCTGGGGTCGCATGTTAGTTCCTGCGTGGTGCAGCCGTCTGCCGATGGAGGCACACCAGCTGCTCGCTGGAGCGTCTGTTAGTCGCGACTAGACGGGTCACCCAACCAAAAGCCCTAGGGACAGACATCGGTCCGTATGAGACCCCAGCACACTAACACTCTCCTCTCTGCACACAGGAAGCACCTCCGGAGACCTCGAGGGAGGAGAGCCGGGACTCACAAGCCACGTTTCGCTCGCTTTCACATGGAGCATTGAAGACCACCTCGCCAGGGAGACCGGGCGACATAGAATGCGGCGAAGATCCGGAAAGTCCTGGACGCCACACAAACTGCGACTACGAGCAACGCTTAGCGCTTCCTGCTGGTCTGGCGGCGCACGGCGACGCCCGCCAGAGACAACCTGGGACCAGCTGTGGAGATGGAGGTGTGCAAGCTGCCCCGCTGCTCGATCCAACGGCGTGTCCGCTTCAAGAGGATATCGGGCACCTCCATCGCCTTAAGAACAGCGCATGTAAGATCACAACGAGCTAAAGCTCATTGAGACGGTAGAGGAACAGGAGTACATGGCTCTAACGGGCTGGGATGAGGCTTGCCTCGGTGGTGGAGGGTAAGCAGCCGGACGAGTTGCTGCCTTACCAAACACTGCGGAGAAAGAGCCATGCGCAGCGCTCCTTTCACGTTATAACCGTTTCCGTTGATGTCGGTTCTGAAACAGCGTAGGTTACCTGAATGATGAGGAGTGGAACGAGGTTGTGAGTATCTCGTGCGTTGGGGTGTGAGGAAGTGTTTGGTGCAATAGCAACCTGCTAGACGTGTTGGAGCTGCACAAAAACACCACAGATAGTTTGTCCATTCGATGGAGGTGTTAACATGAAATTCCTCAGAACCTGCTGGTATCTGACTATTTAGCAGGACCATTGAAGGATTTGACCGGCATTCGTAATAAGAAAGAAGTTAGCATTTAGCATTAGCATGCTAAAAACAGTATGCGAATGGCCACGGTAGCATTAGCAAAGGCAAGATTCCTTTACCTGTAGCGTACCCCCTTCTCCCCCCAC